>OFHS01001714.1:0-25492 GCA_900245855.1 Calvadosia cruxmelitensis
GGATAACGGTATGGTGACCGTCTCCACGAGATCATTCGAAATGATATCGCTTGCACCTTCGTCGGCCATTGATCTGCGTCTGCGTGTTGTGGCAGTGGAACACCAACATGGCCGCCGCAATTTTGCTGACAGCTCGTGTCGTCACATGCAAACGCTCTATCAAGCAAAACGTGTTTTTGTCGGTCGCCTGAACGAAAATGGCGCGAGAGTTGAGTGTTGAGAGGTGGATATTTCGTGTGTTTTAACACCATTTTTTACTAACATTGCGAGAGAGTGAGTTTCTTGACCTTGTCTATAAGCCCCCGAAGTTTGATCAAAATCTGCGAGGGTCAGTTGCAGTTTTGTGCGTTTTGGCATGGAGTAAGCATTCTTAGCAAGAGAACAAGTAACAACTAAACGGGAAAACCAGACCTAACTAACAGACGTGGTATGACCGTATGAATACATGTTTACATCAATAACAGTCTTAATGTATCTTACTTCCGACATTTGATGCTTTTTCTGAGATCTTCTTTGCGCTTCCATCGTCTTCAACTTGGTCTTGCGCAGCAACCGCGTCGACAGATTCATCAGGTGTAGCATCTGTTACGCCAACTTCGCTTGCTTTTTTCTGAGCTACTGTATCTGATTCCTCTTTCGTTCCCGAAGTTGCACCAGATATCCAATTCCACATCTCATTCAAACGAGCACGCAGCAAGTTCTAGCTACTTCTTTGGCTGTAAATGAAAACATCGCAACCCATGCTAGAAAAATCAACACCGCTCAGCAGAAGAAAGAAATCGAGGTCACTGCTCGCCCCGCATACATTTTGAAATGTATACTCACCGTCGATCTGCCGCCTCAACCTTCAAGCAGGGTAGATAAATCAAGCAGCAGGCGGACGTTGATCGAGATGGCTGAATGAAAACACTGCCGACATTTTGCGATCAACTTCGCAATGGCGAAGAAAAGTTGTCTACCAAGCCTCACTATCGCACAAGAGCTAACTACGAGGCGGTGGCATCAATACATTTCCAGTATGCAAATCACGTACTTGCTGTCGCTTGTCTAACTGCTACTGTATATCTACTATCTAGAGACCAAGCTAGCATAATTGCGAATTTTCCAGTCTACCCAAGTGATGAGCTATGCTTGAAGATGTGGTGTCAAAGCAAAAGCCACGGCTTCAGAGCCTATTGTAGGTATCGTGTGTGCATCGTAACATTGCTTTTGTAAATAGAATTCTATTTGGCTTTTTGATACCAATAAATTCTGCGAGTTGCACAACGGAAATGTGTATACACTCTGCATACAATAAACAGACAGACTGAGACAGTATCCTATTGTACGCAAGACCAACCCATTCTGCAAATCCCTGGATGAAAAATGCAGTTTATTTTGGGTGTGTGTGTGTATTTTATTTCCATTTGTAACCAAAATGAGCTAAAAGCTTGTTTACAATGGGACAAATTAGCTTACATATTGTTTATACAAAATAGCATACACATTAATGATGCAATATAACATTACGATTTGTTCTACACATACAATCGTAGATGATTACAGTAATATATTAATACTGCGGGCATAATTGGGTTACAGTGTAAAGCGATCTGTAATTTATTGAATATTTGAAGAAATTTTGGGTATTACCTTCAAGATTTAGAAACAATATTTGGTTCTTTAATAAACCTAAAGTGGCATACCCCCATTCAACATATGTTGTAGTTGCCCATGAGCAGAAATTCTTCCTTCTTGGCGATAGATGTTGGAGAGTGTATGTTTACACTAGACACTCTACAAAGCAACTCATGGTGGTTCATAAAATGAAAGGCGGTCGTGTACCAAATGGCCGGTACACGACGACGTAACGAGGCTCACTCGGCGGCAGATATATGAGGGAGATTGTTGTGCAGATTAACGAGGGTGCGTCTAGCTCAACGGCAGAGCAGTGGACCGGCAATCCAAAGGTTTGTGGATTTGATTCCCATGTCGCGCCAGTTTTTCTGTACATTTCTCAATCTCGGTTTCCAACAATAGAGAGGAAGAACAGCACATACCTAGTGCATTGCTATATTGAAATCAACACTTGATGACTGATGTTTCTCTGGCAGGGCAGGAGACAAATTTAAACTAGCCCAATATCAATTACATTAGTAAAACAAGTCGTGGCTGGCAGAGTGGCAGTAGTGGTATGTAGATTCTACTGTTTTGGAGTCCAATTCAAACTGAAATCATGATCCTACGGTGGCCCACAAGTATTGCCGTGAATTCAGAAGCCAACCCAAGCTTCGCAGTCATATTGGGGAGATATAATTACTTCCAAAGAAATGAATTGTAAATCTGCAGGCAGTTCACAAATCAATCATCAAATATCGTTTGATATGATCCATTGGATATTAGTTATTACTCAAATGACACTTTATAACAATGCCAACAACTCAAACTTGAATCTGGTTCAATAAGCCTCTGGTTGAATCCAATCTGAGTCAAGCACGATTCAAAAAAGTAAATCGCCGCAAGCATGAGTACAATGAAACCTGTCTATAATGGTCATCTCTCGACCTGAGAAAAATGACCTTTATAGACAGGTGGCCTTTCTGTCCAGGTTGATTTCTGTAGAAAGTCATCCTTTTGGGGTTATGAAGGGTGGCATTTATACACATGTGGTTGCTCTATAGAGGTGGCCACTAATACAGGTTTGACTGTAACACAGAGAAACCACTGTTTTAACACATAATTCATATCTGACTGAGTTTATTCACAAAGTAAACTCAATTGACTACAGTAGTTGTAGTAATGTATTTATATAAAGTAGTAAATTGGAAAACTAAATACCAATGCACTGTGCTTAGAGCGAAGGACAAAGCACAGCATTATACCTACAAGCATAGGGCCCACAGATTACGAAAATTGATACTTGCATTTTAGAAAAAGAAGGTGACCATTTTGAAAAACCTATAATCTTTAAATCCTCATAAATTATTATAATTTTTTGTTCATGTCCAATAGACACTGCCAAAGAGCAATGGGTTGGTGCAAGGCACTAGAATGACGGAGAACGCCACTAGGCCAATTATGAACGCAGTGGTCACTAGCTTGGGGTGTCCGCAGGAACTGATCCTATCAAACTCAGGAAATCCCATGAAATTACAGAAACTATGGCATAAAACTGGTCCGATTAAATGTCCAGTACGTAGAAATAAAAAGGCGGAGTACATGCCAAACACTGTGGTGTAAGACATTTGAAATATCGTCGAGATCCAGACTTGCAGCCAAGGTTCTTTGGCTTGAATCCTTTCAATAATGTGGTGGACATGCGCAACACCAAAAAATAATGGACATAAAAATATTGAACCAGTTAAACCAAAATGTGGTACCAAAAGTGGGAGCATGCAGGCACGGAAGACAAATTCCTCTGTGAATGGGGCAACAACAAACGTTCTTTGCCAAGTCAACTCAAACACGAGACGTCGAAGTGGGATATGCTCACGAGAAGGGGCAACAATTTGCCTCAGGCAGTATTCCAGCACAATCGGACCAAGAAACAGAACTATAGTAAGAAATAATGGTAGGATACTCGCCAGCAGAATGTTATTTGTGTGTAAACCAAACAGCACGAGCAAAGAACGCACCGAGGAAGGCAGAAAGACATTGTCCACGTGCGCAGCTTTGTTGCCAGGCGACGATCCAGAGCTTATCATCCACAAACACAGCGGAGCAAGGAGCGAAACGGCAGCAACACGGCGAAAACGTTGTCGAATAGACGCTGGATGATCCCTCGGCAGCGGTAATTTCCACACATACAAGCTACCAACATAGGCAACGGCCAAACAGAAGCAACCCCACACTGCCTGCCAAGTCGTTGAGTTATCGAAGTTGACAGTCAAAGCAACTGCTTTAGAGCTCATCACGTCGGCAAATACAACGCAGAGACTCTTTGAATTAAGCTTCGCCTGCTTTTCAAGGGCTTGGTTTCTCCTGCGGGTTTATATTGCTCTCAATGAATAGCTACAACAGCATCAAGCCAGTCAGAAAAGGCGACTTTCATGTCTATGGCAGCGCGTGCCATGTTGTCGATGAGCACATGATTGACGTCTGCTGTTCCGTTGACCAATCAGCTTGCACCAACACCGTGGTGCGACCAGTTTTCTGTTGTCGTGGCATGTGACATAATTTTAGATCTTTTGGAAGTTAGAATGATCCCCGATATTCATTTATTTTTGCATCATGGAAAGTTAATTAAATTCTTTGAAATGTAGCCGTCTGAAACATGTTTGCCAAAGTAATACACCTACATAAAAATGTAAAACAGGGGCGGTGCCAGTATTATATTAGTAGGGGACTAGGGGATGGTCGGAAAATTATCGATGCCAAAACCATCAATCTATTGCAAAGTGTGGGAAGAAACACTTTTTCCTTTAATTTCAAAAATGTTTACATAACGTATTGAGTACTACTTTCTGTTGTTGTTTCGTAAAAATGGTGCTTTCTTTCGCGGCGTTTGCGCGTCACATGAGACGGATGACGGCGATGATGTTTCGGAATTCTCAAATAAACGATGCACACCACATGCAGCGACTTAGATTGAAACCCTTTCAAACATGTGTCCGGGCTGCCGAACGGCGAAACAATTCGTATGAGCTTTGGCTTTGCTACTTCTATAAGATCGTAAGCCACGCGGAAAAATATTCAGTCATCCAAGAGTATTAAACGCATGCCAATCAAGCTCAAAAATCCAACAAAGGATGCCGAACAAACTTCTTAAAGTAATAACCCGTTCTGCATAAGTGTACATCGACAATTAACTAATAATTCAATCATTAAAAACGACAAAACAGAAAAAAGATGCGAAGAAATTGACTGTATTTCCAAGACAAGTGAAGAGACGGCAAAATAACCCCACATCACAAGACTTTCAAACAAGCCTCGGCTATCACACAGTAGAAACATTAATCGCGCCACAGAGTAGATTCCTTCCCTTTGCGAATACGAATCTGTTAGCACATAGAGCGCCCACAACATCAGAAACTCCATAACTCCATGACACAATCACGCCCTAGTAGTCGGAATAATATCTCGGTTGTTTTGAATTCAAGGCTTGTTCCTGGCAATCTGTTCTTTCAACAACATTATGCTGCGCTTTTGTTCTTCGGGGAGCATCGTAATCTGTTCGTCCGTCAGATTTAAAACCTGCATGATCAGTTTGGCCTGGAAACAAACCAAATGGAACCATCAAACAGTCGATGGAATATTTCGAAACAACTAAACTATGGACAAATAGCGTCCATCTTGAACCAACCTTATCTTCATCTCTTGGTCCATCAGGAGCTCCTATAATGGATCAAATTAAAAAATAAAACAAAACACATCACAACGTGTAGGAATGTTGGTTGTGTAGTACTATAATATGATCTATTCTGACACAGTCAGCTCTGAGCTCCTTGGCCCTCCTGTTTAAGCAGCAGCAGATCGGGTAACACGTAATTCAACAACATAAACTTGGAGAAACCACGCCTTACCTACTGGCAAGGCAGCTTTCCTTTGGTCAAGGAAGCCTGCCTGAGGAGAACGGCCAGGACCAGGGACTTGACTTGGGCCTGGAATAGGCCTTGGTCCTGGTCCACCACCTGGACTGGGTCTAAATCTTGGATCAGGTGGACCGCTTCTAGCATCCATGGGACCACTCCTGGGATCTCTGGTGTCTGGTGGGCGAGAGACAGGGGGTGCTCGCATCTCACGTGGGTCCAATTGAGGTCCCCTGGGGTCACGCGCATCAGGAGGCTGACCACCCCGCATCATGCGATCATCTAACAAATCAAGAGAATACAAATGAGGATTAAACTTAGCTAGAAGGCTTAATGGCCGACTCGACAGAAAGTTGGCGGCATAACAGTTGACCTCGAGAGACAATAACACCCGCAAAACAGTGTAAATCAATAGACTAATTATGCAACATGAATATCTCACAGGCCGGTAATAAATATATCATTTTGGCAGGGACCAAATAACTCCCAACTTAATTTGACGGAGTAGTAGTAGAGCTTGAAACCAAGAACATAGCTCTGTTGTGCAGAAACTTTGAGTGCTACCTTCGACAAATGACCATCCCCTGTTGAAATGTACATACAGTCGAACTTGCTTATTATCCCGCCCTTCGTACAGACCAAAAGTGGGATATAAAGCGAGGTGGGATATTAACCAGACTAATTATAAACAAGCATTTCCTTTGTTTTAACGTAGCATTGTAAACATTTCTGCAGCAGCAAAGAAGAGTATCTCAGTTAACAACAATTGATGGATTTTAGCGTTGATTGTTGTCCGTGTCCTCAATGCAAAATGTTTTGAAAAGTTTACATACATGGTAAGACGTCCTTAAAACGGGACAATAAGCAAGCTTTGGAGGAAACTTGGATTAAGCGAGATGGGAGATTATCCGAGGGGATATAAAGCAAGGTAAGAACATGACAGTTTGTACTGCAAACAACCAGTGGAAATTGGCTTTGTGGGATATTAAGCGAGTTTGACTGTATTTCCAATCCCAACAAATGCAACAATGAAACTAATATATATCATATTGCGTCATTGTGACTACATTGCAAAAATGTAACATAATTAAAGCAAACAAGAAGGCATCAGGGATCAGTGTACTGCAATCAATCAACAGATTAATAGTCCTAATTAATAGCACCCATTACAACTACAACCTAAAGCACAACACAAGATTGGAAGTGCCTCTATCAGCAAATCGCTGCATGTGAATTCTAAAGACATATAATGTGCTCCGCATTGGTCAAGCGTCATTCGTTGCTGCATTAACAACTAAAAATGTTTCCTGCATTTTTCCTGTTTAAATTTCAATTGTTGTTAACATACCTATGCAGTATGTTAGTTACCAAGGTAATTTTTCACGATGTATGTTAGGACTGTATGTGCCCCATGAAAAAAGCCAATGGCTTATTGGGTTACACAATAAATTATGATGATGATGATGATGATGTCGAACGTTGCGCCGGCCTCACTACAAATGCCTCTGTACAAAGATTGCAGTCCAATAAAACCAATATTCTCTTTGACTTAATGTAGCTAAATGTAATTTAGGTGAGGTTAGACTCACACCATAGTGCTAACTGCGATAGGGCGTAATGGAGGCTGGTCTCATTGTGGCAAAGCAGGTGTGGTGTGTCATCAGGCAGGGCATTCTTGCTACCAATCTCATTGCTACGCACATGGCCGGCCTTGATGGTGGGGTGTGAGCAGCAGCTCCTCGCCATTGCTACTGCCTGCAAGATCCTGGAACATTTGCTTTACCAGAATTTGTGCAGTGGCTGCAAATCGCACGCAACACTAGACTTTGCACGACGATAAATATGGCTCGGACGCTAGGAATTTCCCCACCCTCCCTCTCCCTCAAATTTATTAGCAGGTGATCATAGGAATTCCACTGACTTAGCAGTGTGACTGGTGCTTGGTTGTGGCGACAGGTTTGCTATCTCGACTACTGCCATTCGCGGGGAAGCAACCCCACCAAACCAATTTCTGCTATTCGCTTGTACGCAGCTCCCACCAAACCAAGCACCAATGCCAAAACAACTTATCTATGGTGATGAGTTTAATGGTAATCAATGGACTGGGTATTACATTAGAGTCAGAAACCATGATAAATACACACTCACTAACCTCTTGGGGGTCTGATTTCTTGGGGAGGACCCCTCTGGTCAAGTGGCGGTCCACCTGGTCTGATCGGACCCCTTGGGTCATGTGGACCCCTCATCGGTTCAGGGGGTCCTCTCATGTCAACTCTGCCTCGGGGATCTCTGGGGTCCATCATGGGCATCTGGCGGTCCCTGGGATCTAGAGGGGGACCTCGGTCACGTGGATCAAATGGGGGTCCACCTTGGAATCTTTCCTCTCTATGGTCTCTAAAGTCTGAAAAATAAGAATGAAGCAATTATGATCAATGATAAATAGCAAACAAATTCAAGTTGTTCATACTCTGAGGACAAACACGTGTACACTTTGTAGGATTTCCTCATTCTACATTATAGAAGATGCAATTGACACACTATTGATCACATGTAACTTCAAGTGTCTTTTCGTGAGTTTTGTGGCTTTCAGCTTTGATAAGGTGTTTAAAGTTATTTTATGACGGTAACTATCAAAAGCTTCAAGCTATGTTGTTGGAACTAGGAACGCAACTACATCAAAGTTACATTTTAAAGTTACAATTCACCAACAGAGATGAGTTACAGTTACTAGTCACTTTACGTTTCTGATACATAACTCATTAGTCCCTATTGCAAAACGTGATCTCTTTTCTACTTTCCACAGAATGCTCTATGACTCTACAAAATGTCGAGCATGCAAATTCTAAGCAATGATATGCTGCATTCTGGGGCTATCCTTTGGCCTGAAACTGCCTTTGAAATCGCAAGATATCAACCGATAGGAGGTTAAGTAAATGTCTGTTCAGATCCACAAGCAATCGGTAAAGGGCTATTCGTTATGCCACAAAACGTAACTAGTTACAGTTAGGAGTCATTATTACAAAATACTGCACAACCACTTTAAAGCTACTTGAGTTGAAAGTACGAATACTAGTAACTTCTGCATTTTAAACAAACTTACTGACGTCTCTGGTACCGCACATTACTGACTGTGTAAAAACCCGAATCTCTAGCATGAAGCTATTTTTTACATGCTACCTTGACTTATACACAAGTCCTGCTTTACGATGCATTAAACAGCAGGTGCAAACTAAAGAAAGGCATGTTAACAAGGTTCACTTTCGACTTGAAATGTGGACCAGCTCAAGCAAAACCACAATGATTGCCCAGAGTACGGGACATAGGACTCAATGCTTACAACATGGAACAATCAAAGAACAATGTCGTTAAGTTTTGGACAACAACGCAACGAATTCCCCGTGGCAACACTGCAGTTATGACATACCACGATCAGGGGGTGGCCCCCGTCTCATTTCTCTGGGGTCATCCCTGTCCATTGGGCCACGGAAATCTCTAGAATCTCTCATATCCATGGGTGCACCTCTTCCATCTTGCGGATGGCCGTGGTAGTCTGATTGATGGATATCAGGAGGTGGAAGCATCTCCCTTCTATCACGGTGGGGCATCTGATCGCCTTGGAAACAAAATCATTAGCAAAACAATGACAACCCACAAAACCAATGCACCTGACAACAGACAACTTTCGAATTACATACCATGAAAATTAACGCATCGAACTAACACCTTTAAATTTCACGCGTATGCAATGAAATTAACAATTCCACATCGCACCACTCACATCTTATTACAGCGAAACCGGTCTATAACGGTCACCTTGAGACCTGAAGAAAATGACCTTGATAGACAGGTAGCCTTTCTGTCTAGGTTGATTTTTATAGAAAGCGTCATTTCGGGATTATGAAGAGTGGCCTTTATACACAGGTGGCAACGGTGGCTGGTTTATAGAGGTGACCGCAAAGACAGGTTTGACTATATGCTAATAGAATGTCTTGAATTCAAGGCTTGTTCCTGGAAATCTGCTTTTTCAACAACATTATGCTGCAATGTGATTAGATTTGAAAGTCAGCAGCAGTAGCCTCTGTTATCCTGCGGTGCCGAGTACAATAGTTAGCTTATACGAAACAACGTCAGGTCTAAGCTTACCTCCTCTCCAATTGTCTCTAGATGTTGGCGGTTCTAATGGTGGACCACGCAGATCAGGAGGCATTCCTTTCATATCTGCATCCATAAGATTTGGTGGTGGTCCCGCAGGCATGGGGGATGATTTGGGCTGATTCATGATTTGACCAATCGGAAGTGGATCCCCTCTGGGCTGGTGCAAGATGGCCTTAGAAAAATCAACAGACAAAAGTGAAGCAACTATTTCACAAGAACAGATAAAGTACAAGATATAGTACAGACTAGTTTGTTTCAATGCAAACCATTTAAACTGCATCAGGTCCAAACAAGCAATAAGTAATTGATGCATTGGACAGAACACAAAGCCCAGCTCTAGTTCTTGTGAATCTGTGATGTTATTGTATTTGCATTGTAATATGGTTTTACCAATGATGTCACATGTGCTTGTGACTGTAAACACACTGCTAAACTCCCTGTATATGTCCAAAGTTCTGTTCAATTACATTCACAAGTAGTTTGCTCTTGTCTATTTTCGCTTATCTTACATTTTCCATATTGATAAAAACAAACCAAAGAAGAACGTAGCTTACCTGTGCAACTTTGGGATCGACAATCTTCATGACAACCTGGGCTTGTAGCAGCGCAAATGCCAACTGTGGGTTCTGCAGCAGCATCTGGCGTGCCTCTTCAGGGTTACTTTGGATACATAGCTATTGATCAAACACAGATCTTCACATCAGCCATCTGCACTAATGGACTTGTTCTAGCAATTTATATCCCATACAGTTAACTCCGCCAATAACCACTACCGGAATTACCGGAATTTCGTCAATAGCGGTGAATTTTTGAAGTCCTGCTGATTGTTACGGTCTGCCTTTGCTAAATATATCCGTCAATACCGGTGTCGCCAATAACGGTTTTTCGTCTATTTCGGTTTTCCATTCTGGCCTCAGACGACAACTAATTCGCAATTATCGGTTTTTGAGGTCCTTCAAATCAGTTTGCATGATATTGATTCAGCTTCGAGGTCATAATCGCGTATTCTGTCATCTCCTTGCACATGGACAGTCATGCTTCCATTGCAGAAAGCAGCAGAATGAAGCTGATGGCATCACAGGGCGAAATTGAGTCCGTGGCTCATCCATCTCTCCGACAGACAACCATTACGTAGTATTTCAATCGTAACTAACAATTGCGCAATAATTATCTGTAATGTGTTACCTGATTTCTGCTGCTGTATGTTATAATAAAACAAAGGCTTACGTCATTTTTATTGTTTTGTCTATACCGGATTTCTCCAATAACAGTTAAATTTGGACGGTCCCCAGCGCACCGTTATTGGCGGAGTTGACTGTAATACTAAACGCGCCATGTTGTCTGTCTGACGGTCTGTCTGTCTGTATGTCGGTAAGTGCCCTCGAAACGCGTCCTCCGTTGAGCTCTTCTCCGCCGAGTTCGTTACTTTTTCATGCTTCCCTTTTACAAAAATCGCAGCAGGAAGGCCGTCTTCTCTGAATGGGAGCAATTGCACGCTCTCTTTCTCGACAACGGACTAACGGAGAAACTTTTCGCATTTAAAATTCGATGTTTCACCGCAGCTTCACCATTTATTATTGCTGCGTGCACGGAACAATGGTTTTGTCTTCACGTGATCAAGCTGCGAGACCGAAGGATGTGACCCTGGCTTCACCTTCCATCATTTGAACAACTGGCTGCAAGCAACAATGTTCCTTCGCCTTTAATTTAATCCTTTACTAATTGTTTCCTTTGTAACACGGCTCAATGGCCAAGTGAAGGATTATATTCATGCCTCCTGCAGCTGCTCACGGTAAGATAAGCCTATCAGTTTGTGTTTACTAAAGACGTAGCCGGTTGCATTCGCTTACAAGTGCCGACGGTGTTTACAGTTGGCTAAGACCTTGTACGAAGTGTCTTTAATTTGCCAGACTGCCTCTGCCTCGTTGTTTTTATTCATTGCGTGATAATTTAGACTCAAAGATTGTTTTGATTTCATAACAGTACTACTATTCTGGACTAACGTAACGCTCAACGGTCAAGCAGACTGTTGCCTATATTTAATCCATCATGGCTTATAACAAAAGAAAACTTCAGCTCTACTATGTTTAGCCAGTTGCCTGTACGTTCATAAAAGTTCTTATCTGCACAGCACTTGCCTCGGCCTAAGTTGAGAGTTTTAACATACAAAGATTGTTTACTTTCAAGTTTCAACTTTATTTACTCTCATGTCAGTATCTAAATTTGATTGTACTTTCTAATATCCCTTTCTTTAATTTTATTGACTGCACCTGGTGTTCATGATTGCCATGAAAAGCAGTTATTTTACTAACTTTTGATTTGCTTTAAGGACTACACTTGGAATTCGTGGTTGCTCTGTAAAGAAATTATTTTAGTTACTGACCAATTTATTTCAATTTCTCATTAACAATTCTCAGAGAGACAATGGACATATCTATTTTATTTCCATCTCATGGCTTCAAACTGACAATGCAGTTACACTGCAAAATTAATAGAATCTATGAAAATAACAGAATGTCCCTGTAATAAATCAATGGGGTTACACTTGTTTAAGCTAAGTTAAACTCGCACGGAAGAGAGACTGCCAGCCTCTATCATAGGGGTTGCATGGTAACCATAGAGCTGATACCCGATCCAACACTACACAAGAACCAATGACAAAATAGAACCAAGATGAGCTAGTGACCCTTGGACGATTGGGATCAATTTACAGCAAACTGCATCAGCAGATCTCGTCATTGCTTGCTGGGTACCAGAAGAGATGGCTACAATCGTGCTATTCGCATTTCTTTTTGACCCACCCAACCACGTACCCCCGAGAAGCCATCAAATGGTGTGAGTATCAGAGTGTAAGTATAAAGGTGTAAGTATCCTCTACCATCTCTTGCCATTAAGGCACCTTTCATTAAGCCTTTCTTCTTCCACTGATTATCAGTGTGACCGGTGCTTGTGTTCGGTGGGCTCTTTCCTGTTTAGACAGACACAGGTTCGCAACGCCATCTGTGGCTTGCACACATTCGCATTCGCAATCACATTCGCAATCACGATCGCATTCGCTTGCTTGCTTGCATTCGCATTCGCATTCGCTTGCCCACCGACCAAGCACCAACGCCAACGCTCATCTGTAGTGATGAGTTTAAATATTATATATTGTTTGTTTTCTATAAATAATTGTAGTTGCCGGTAGTTGTGATGAATACTTCATTTGTTGGCTACAATGATCGACTGCATTCCTCGTTTTGTCATTGTACTGATTTGATTTATTTCACGCTAAACTGAGTTGTTTCATTATATGGTTTGATTCTTTCACTGGTCATTTCATCCTTGCTTCTTTCTCTCCTTCTTCTATTTCTGCCTCACGGCATGAAGTGCGGCCCTCGCAATGCAATCGAGCTTAATCAATGAACACTTTATGATAATTCATGGTAGTTATAAGTAAATAAATGTGACCGTAACACAGTATTAGTAATTGGTTTTTATTCACAATACTTTTACTTTATTCTCCGTTATGCCGTTGCATTTCTTTGATGTATCCCATGCTACACGAAACATTGATTCTGTTCATTTGATTCTGTGACTCGGTGCTTTGACATGGACCTTGTTTCCTGCTTCTCTTTCTTCATTCATTCATTTAAATATCTTTTTTTTGCAATGCAATAGGTGATAACTACTCGAATACCAGCATATAGTAATGAATAGATTACAAATACATTAAATATAAATAATTACTTCATTTTTATAATAAAATGTAACGTTACACGAATTTACGATGAAAATGACTTTCAATAATTGGGTACTTCCATCCATCGCTCCCACATCGATGTAGCCTCCTAATCATGGAGTATGTACCTACTATACATCTTGTAGAAATGGGTCACATGACCGCATGATGTCATTGCTTCGTTTCCAAGTAGTTTCCCTAGGAACAACTTAATTACAGATACAAAACTGTGCAGTGGACATTACTTGCTACCCAGTCAAATAGAGAGCACAGAAGTCCGCAGGTGAAGCCCACGGCATAGGTGCGTCTTCATTCGTCCACCATAGTTGCCCTCAGCCTGATAGTCTGAGATGCGTTGTGCTGAGTTCTGCCATTGGCCCTGGCGGGGAAGCCGCTAGTTTAGTTACTAAAGGCATACCATTGTAAGCCAAACAATTTTTTTTTCAAATTTTATTGGTGCAAATCCTCATAAAATTGCAAACGTATTGCGAGATATTGAGTTGAAAGTGATTTGGGGGATTCGCAAGCAAGATATTTGGGTTACCATGGTGCAGTGCATACCTTCATTTGCTTCATAAGGTCAAACATCTGCTCTGGTGGCAGACTGGCAACGGCTTCTGTAATGACTGCTGGCGCCTTAGATGGATGGACTTCAGGACCATATGGGGATACCTCAGTTTTTGTAGCTTCCACTGCCAAAGAAGCAAAATACCAATATCTCAATGAGAGATAGCTCATCATGTATGAAGCTATATCAACCATATACAGTTTATACTACTTCAATGCAACGACCATCTGATTGGGGTTCTCGAGATAAAACGTGTACAAAAATTACAAAAGTATCCAGAAGTGGAAGTCCTGTGGGGTCTCATTCTCAGCTGGAATGAATTCAATGAAATGCCCTTTGCAGGAACGAATTTTGTTTCCATAAAAAAAATTGAAATCAAATTTCATCTACTCTTATTCTCTTCACGTGGAAATCTAGTAAACCAAACATTTCACCAGTCCGGCCAACTATCAGCCAACATCTGCAGAAAAAAACAACTGACTTCTGCCAGACAGAAATGTTCTAATTGTAGGGCTGGGCCGATTAATCGATTAATCGATTAATCGATTGTTCACCCGACAATCGATTGTTTATTCGTCGTTTCAAATAATCGTTTTACAATTGTTGATTTTCTCAATGACGTTTTCGTGTTTTAATCAAACTTTTCAAAAGCGTTGTTTTCGAATAATTATGAATTCTTGTCTCCGCGTAGTCAATGATTGGAAATGATTCGATCGTCTTGTCTCCACGCAAATGAATGCGCACATCATAAAAGCGGATCAGGTTTAGGAGTCGAGTTCGTAGAAACGTTTGAAGGGTAATTTGATCCGCCTCTTCTTTTGTGAGCCCTGCAGCAAACAATAGATTTGTAATTCAACACTGGCGTGTTATGTCGTCTGAAAAGCGGGTGTCATAGCAACACGACTTCGCGGAGGGAAAGCCATTTCTGTTTGCTATCGCCATCAAACACACGCCACGAACAAGTTGGAAGGTGTCGAGTTGCAAAACTTGCAAGTGATTTCTTCAATCGCACAGCAAAACGATGGCAGTAAAACTGATCACATACACAGCGGATTTATGGGAATAGTGATTGCTTGTTCGATAGCTAAGTAAATATTATTATTTTGAAGTTTTGAACGGTGTTTTCGTTTGTCGTTTGCAATTTGCTTTCGTGTGTTTTTCGGACAGTGAAGTTCTTTAGATCTGCACATGTTTGCTATTGTCGTGGTGCTCTGAAATTGATTGGATCTTTTGTTTTCTTCCATTGTGTATTGTTTTATTACGATTAATTACGATTAAAATACTCAGCACAAACTGTCTTGAATCACGATAAAGATAACATTTCGAAATCAAAGCCACAAAACTGCAACTTCGTCTTTCCCTTTCTTTGCTTTTTGATGCAAGCTTCAAATTAGTCGTGATGTCATGAACTTATTTCAAGAGTGTGATCCAATGAGAATGTTGTTTTGATCATGGGACATTTTCTGCGCTGTGATTGGTGCATCTTTTCTCAAGCTATAGTGTTACTTGTCCCTATTCACAGAGTCCCTTAAGGAACTGGGGACAATTAGATAGGGCTGGGCCGATTGTAGATTTTCAGCAATCGATTAATCGCTGCCAACAATCGATTAATAATGATCTTTTGTTATATTATTAATAATGATCTTTTGTTTTCTTCCATTGTGTATTGTTTTATTACGATTAATCGATTAATAATCGATTGTTGGCAGCGATTAATCGATTGCTGAAAATCTACAATCGGCCCAGCCCTATCTAATTGTCCCCAGTTCCTTAAGGGACTCTGTGAATAGGGACAAGTAACACTATAGCTTGAGAAAAGATGCACCAATCACAGCGCAGAAAATGTCCCATGATCAAAACAACATTCTCATTGGATCACACTCTTGAAATAAGTTCATGACATCACGACTAATTTGAAGCTTGCATCAAAAAGCAAAGAAAGGGAAAGACAAAGTTGCAGTTTTGTGGCTTTGATTTCGTAATGTTATCTTTATCGTGATTCAAGACAGTTTGTGCTAAGTATTTCGGGATGTAGAAAGTGTTCAAATATCTTATATGGAAATGTGTCACTTCCTTGGTGGAGGGTGGGACTTAAATGGGGTTTCCTGGCAACGAGGAGCTGTACTGTACTGCTCACGGCTTACTAGGTGACATAAGTGAAATAACTTTGGAAATTGCAAGCCCAATGTTAACATTGTTTGCAAAGCATGGTTAAAAGTTCTAGATTTGCTGGTTTATGTTGTAATTCTTGGAATGTGACAATACAAACGATGTGATAACTTGCAAAGCACATTGCACATTGTTCGGCTGCACATGAGTTCCTGGTTTTACTTTGCAAACTGCTACGATGCAAATAAATGCATAACAAAATGATCGATCGATCAATTAACAATCAATTATCCAGAATAACCCAAGGCGTTAACCTTCACATGATTGATATGGTAATTACAAATCTTTAATTATACTGTGATGTCATTAATCAATTCAGCGTCATCGCATGACACTGTTGACTGGCATCCCTACTGGGGGTCGAGTGGGGCCGGGCATACACTGTGGCAATCCTTTTCAGAGTATACTGACAGTCACGGTCAGAAAACATACCTTTTTCTTCTTTTCCTTTTTCACTGGACGCACTGTCGACTCTCAGCTGGCGGCCGTGCAGCTCTGTACTATTGAGATTACGCATGGCACTTTGAGCAGTCTCCTGGTCTTTGTATTCACAAAAACCATATCCTTTAGGTTTTCCTGATTCGCGATCGTAAACCAATCTGAAATTTATCCAACAGGCATTTATATACATCACAACAGTGACAGCATACATGAGCTGGGTCCGATGCATCGATTAACCGCTTCATTGATAGCTTTTTGGCAATTGATTGTACTGTTCAACTATCGTTTCATCGATATCACACAACATGTTCTTCTATGAATGCCTTTCAAAGGACTAGAAATGATTATTCAGTTTACAATAATTACCTGCTTGCTTATTAAAGACTACACAAAAGTGCATAAAACAAAGACATCACCGAACCAGAAGTTAATTACCATGACTTTACATAAAGGAACTACGACAATAGGATGAGGAACAAAGGCCTCTGTTTGGTCCGATGCATCGGTAGTTTATCGATTGTTTGGGTCAATTGATCGATAGTTTAAAATCCACAATCGACCCAGCTCTACATTAATTGCAGAGATGGAAACCTACTTCATTTGTGACTCAAGTTTACCATGAGAACACAACTTAACATACTGCTATAACATGGTGAAACTAAATGTGTGAAAAGGATCGGTCTACTCAATAAGTACACAATCTTGCAAAATGCTAACTCGAAGCAAGAAAGAAATGAAATAGGACAAACCACCTGCTTTCTCAGTACATTAGTAGTGAATTAAATTGTAAGACCACATCACTTTGCCAAAATGCTTCCAGCCTAAATCTGCATTAAAAAAGCTTGGACTATCGATTGAAGCTTGCATCGGCTGCTTCCATATGCTGAAATGTCCACAACGAACATGCTTCCAACTACATGGGAGCCGCTAGCAGCAGACAAGACTTCTTTAAACCAGGGTACAGAACAGCGAAAGGCAGGAACAGCGTTTCCCGAACTCCTGCTAAACTGTTTAACCGATTATTCAACTCCAATCCAAGCCTCTTAACGCAGAAAGCAAGACACACATTAAGCATAGCCTTAGCAGTATCGACCTTGACAAAGCACTGCAACGATCTGATTCAATATTAGAGCAATCATCATGCAAGATTTCAGGAATTTAGCATTAGATTTTAAGCACTGTTCGCCAGTATATGTTAGGGATGCTATTCGAAGCCAAATTTGCTTATTCGATCGAATAGTATTCGAATAATCTATTGTTATGAACACAATAGCAGTCATGCTATAAAAAAGTCTCAAGCAATTGGTTTTTGCGTTGGGTTAGCAAACACTACAAAATTGCGGACACTTAAACAACAGCTCACGCAGCGACGAGATACAAACAGGCAACACGGAGATTACGATAGGTTCCTGCTCAAGAATACAAGCTTGTCAGCAAGATCAGAATGCAATCTGTTTTGTTTTGCACAAATAATATTGCCGACGGAGCTAAACAGCCGCTCGGAAGCGACTGAAGACGGTTGGATGGATGGCAAGATACTTCTTCGAAATAAGCGACAGGACCGAAAAGCTTGATGCGTTTGCTTTCCAGAACAGCAGTGGGTCTTTTTCTTACTTGTAGAGGCAGCTTGGTCACTCCCTGTTTGCAGCTCCTTAAAGTCTGCTTGATGCTTGTAGCTTAAATGATTTTTCAGACTTGTTGTTGAATTGTGATATGCCAAGGAAACAGTACAGCCTCAATGGCGTAGGGAAATGTCGGTGCACTCGCAAGGATAACAGAGCACACAGAACCGATTGAGGGGTTTTATATTCCTGACCTATTAATAAGATATGCATTGGCTCCATGGGTAATTTAAAAGCTGTTGTCTAGACGTCGACAATAATTTCTCCCGGCGTCTTGATTTGGGCGCTTTTCTTTCCGCTCGTTGTAAACGTACATGGCTTTGTTGACATGTGGTCTGGCTCTTGGCATCTGCTCACAGTAAACTGTTGCCTTTGGCGTTGTGTCTGTTGCTAACTACTGAATTGTAATTGGTCTAGATCTAGAACATTACCTTGGCCTATTAGACGCCATGTGCGTGGTGACGAAAAACAATCTGTTGCAGACTCAGGAAACACGCGGCAAACGAGTTCAGAATCAAACATAGATGCTCTACGAGCTGACTCACGGTGTAGGAATGTGAAGCAAATGTAAATGCTTATAATAGTAGTATATTTTAATTAATTGATCGACAGCTGCAATAAAAACACATTTCTAATAATGATAATAGCACTCATTTACTTAATAGTAACTCAATACTTAAATTGATTTAATATAAGTACATAAATTTGAATAATGTTGACACTAAAAATACTGTAGTACTACAGAACATTAAAATGATTTTTAGATTAATAAATATTACATTACATTTATATCATGTTATATTAATAGTAGTATATTAATATTATACAGTATCATAGTGTTTACTTTTTCCCATACAGTATCCTATTACTGTACACAAAAGAATAAATCTCCCTTTCGTCCGAATTTAGTCCTTTCAATTGGTCAAAAGAGCTCAGTGGAACACAATTCGGATAAAGTTTCGAAGAATTCCCTTCAAAAAGTAAAAAAAAAGAAATACAACAGAAAAAAAAGAACGCTAGGCGGATTCGAACCACCTTAGCTACGCTTTTGACTCAAGCGCTCTGGCTCTAGCCACTCAGCCACCCGGTCACTACGGAAGTTGTAAAATTACAGATATTTATGTGCAAAATATAAAAAAAGTACGGTGCATTTCACTGCGCTGTTTTGCAACGTTGCAAGTCGAGATTCCAAAGGAAAATTACACATGGTAAAGAGAAATGGCTGCTGATTTGAATGGACATCAATTCAGCACTTGCGCTACACGTGCGAGCTCGAAACATTAGCAGCCGCGGACGACTATCTTTGGAACAGCAGAATTCGCACGTCGAAGCACACACGGAAAGTGGACGCTGCTCTGTGTCAAATAACTCAGTCAAAACGATAGCACAAAACTGGAAATACATATGGTTGTATTCTGCAGGCCAAGATTTGTCTAATGATGTTAATATTGTGAGCCAATTGCCAATGGCTAGCCGCCTGGAAGCCCGTCAAACGTATGACGCAGTAAGGGTGAACGTGCAGAGAAAGCCATGTTGACATTTCAAAATGGCTTCTATCAAAGTGGGCTTTCACAAATTCCAAATAAAAACTTCACAGCTTTTCTGAGATTTCTTTAACAAAATGGAGTTCAATTTTCAACACCAACGTTAAATTGAACAACACTTCTGCGACGCCACTGCGCTCGCAAGGCAGTATGTTATCAGGAATGTTTACGCGACAAGATTAGAAAAACACAAAAAAAATCAACGATTTTCCCCTCACAGCATAGACTCTCGGGTTGCCATAGCAACCGTGAGTTAAAAATGTGTCGAATAATAGAAAAGATATTCGAATACTCAATTTCCTAGCACTATTCGAATATTCACTTTTCGAATAGCATCTCTAGTATATGTGTGATATTGTTTCCTATTACTGAGAAATGACTTTACTATTGTAATTATTCATAAAACCTTGTTTTAGGCCTTTTGCATGGCACCACTCTCGTCATTCTTTTAAACTCGCCTCAGCTGGCAAATGGGTACTATATAGTGCCAAGTAAAATACGAGTAAAAATAAATATACTGATAATAATGATGACAGAAATGACGGCTCTCTTGGTTTCATTTCTTAAATCAAGGAAGACGCCCTGCTGAGTTCTCAATGCACTCAACACCCAAGCCGTGCAACGTGAGCAGTGCTAATTCATTGGAACTTTGCAAGCAAATCAGAACAATACAGTCATGTGAAATTCAACACCGATCACGTCTTCCATTCAAATCAAATTCAAAGTAAACAAAGTGGCAAAGTCAATCAACTTGATGAGCAAACCAGAAGTGAACGGCTTGAATACACCCGTCTGAATAAACGCTCTTGCATGAAACTCGGAATAATTGAGTAGCTTGCCTCGTCTTTGAGTCACTCATAAAATTATATTTATATGATCTTCTATATAATTCAGCTACCATATTTAGCTGCACTGGCCTTAACGATTGTAACTCCTGGTGTCTTTCACGGACTGTTTCAGGACATTGTCGTGGTCATTTCCAAGTTGCTCAAGATAAAATTAAAATGCAAATTATATCAAGAAGCTGTGAGAAAGTACCTCAAATCTTTACTAAATTTATTCAGCTTGCGATCTGTTATTTGCTCATGCCGTCTCACTATAACAGTGCAACACAACGCTGGTCTTTGCTGAAAATGAACAACTAATAGAATATCCACGCATGGAGCAGGGAAATCTTTGCGGGAGCGGGGCTTGCAAGAAATCAAATTGTGGGTAATTCCCCATGAAAATCCCCACTAACTCCGCTAGGATACAGGATTCGTGAGGTCGGCGGGGACCCCGCTTCAACTCTACTCTAATGTCTCCTCTAAAGCCAAATCACTAACTACTATTTGTAACTAACTTACCAACAGAAACTAACTTACTAACTTACCTGAAACTCAACACAGGACCAGCCTGCGAAAATATTTCCTTCAGCTTGTCTTCAGTTGCTTCATATGGAATGTTGCCCACTACAATTAAAGAGATCGGTGGTCAAAATTTTCCTAGGCTTACGTACTTGAGTAAAGTTGCATTTCTTAGTATAATATTTCAAATCATAACTTATCCAATTTATTCCATGGAAAATCTCTACTTTTGCCCTAGCCCTCTCAGAATTTGTTCAAAATTGTTATGCTGGTAGAACTCATAAAAGTGAAGTTTATAAACTTAAACTTTGGGTCAAACTTCAAAACAATATTTCAAAATGCGATATTTCAAAATTTGCCATTTCACAGCACTTTACCTATTAATCATAGAAGTGTTGTGTGCAGAGTTGCGGTGTGCAAGTGAGCGCTCGCTGTGAGCACTGAAGACAGCTCCTGCGCTGCGTGACAGCAAGTTTAGTTCTACTTTCTTTAGACGAGAAGCAGACACCGGCTGGTCGTGTTCCATAACGCTGTAGTTCTCAACACTTGTATCCAGGGCCGTTTTAAGAAGTAGGCACTCAAAGCATGTGCTTTAGGCCCTTAGTCTGGATAGGCCCTTCTCAATGTCAGTTCAAATATTCAAATTCATAGTATGTTGAGATCTAGTGCAGTGTGCAATCAACTGCAGAGTGCTACTGAGTTATACAGAGTTAACTTTTTCCAATTTGCTCTTTGTGAGCAAAAGCAGAATCTTTGATAAGCCAATGGGTGGGTGAACATTTTAACAATAATAAGTTTCGGGCTATCTAATAGTTAAAATTGGGCTCAATTGGGTAAAGTGCTTTAGGCCCTCTTGACGCTTAAAACGACACTGCTTGTATCGCATCTCAGAAATCCAACATAATGTTAACAAGTCCGAATGATGTCCAAAACCTGACAGGTTGAGTTATCCAACAGTGTGCTAAGTGGCTGTTGATAATGCCGCTCACATGTTTTTGCTGTCCCAAATTACACCACACATGGCAAGCAAAACAAGAGGCTAGAGCGAGAGATAGGCTTCAAAATCAGTGTGACTCGGTGAGGAACACAACGGTGGCGCCATGCGATTCAACATCGAAGTCATCATAAATAGTATGCGCTTTTCAAAAATATAAGCAAACGACAATAGTTCTGCCTGAAAGTATCGAATTGCAATAAAATGTTGGAAAGTTAGTCTTCAAGTTGTTGAACATAACATACTGGAAACTGAGTTTCATAGGGGTTGAAGAATGTTTCTGTTCCAAGTTACTCGGGTTCCAACTTCATCATCATCATCATCGTCTTTATTTAGGGAGGCTATCCTGTTAAGCTTTCGCTTGTCTCCCTCAGGGCCCTCCAAAACTTACCTCGCTCTCCCCTACTGTCATGACAGTCAACTTAACACGCAGCAGTATGGTTTATGAGACTTGAGCTCTGATCCCTCCCGAATGGAAAACGTGTATGTTACGCCGGAGTAATCCGGCGTGGAGTCAGCCTACGCCAGGGTGGCACAAAGTTTTAAACCTTCTGCGAACCAACATTTTTTCCCCCGATAACTTCGGAAATTTTTTTTTCCGGATAACAAGTTCGATTTCTAATAATTATTGTTTCACTGAGGTTTGACCCAACAATCAACTATGTTCGTTACTTTACCCAAGTAAAAACATTACAGGCTTTTGGAGTAGCAGTAGCGACTTACTTTTTACTTGCAACGAAGTAGTTATTAGGTAAAAAATATTTACTTTTACTTTGTTAATTTCGGTGGCTTTCGAAAAATACTAGTTCTTCCTTTCGCAAACGGATTGAAGCAGAAACCATCTCCTTCGCGCGACTGTTTAAATTGCTTCCAATAGCACTGCTGCTTATGGAAATTCTGAAGTAGAATTCGAAAATGTAACCACTCCACTGTTTTACTATTGTTTCTTGGCTGCTTTGTCAGAGTCTGCCTCAAAATAACGTTTACGATACTCACGGCCCCTCGATTGTCGACTCGGCTCATTTGTTATCAATATCAAAGTTGCTTTCCCTGATTTGAAGTTACTGTGCACCCATTTCTATGTGTTATCTACTTATCTGCCTACTCTGAATTATAATTGCAAAGCGATTGATGGATGGAATCCGAATGACCGGCAGATTAGCGGTGCAAACAACAAGACGAGTTTGAGTCTCCGCGTTTTGATTTTGAAAACGGGGACGTCAATTTCTCGGAAATGCGATGCCCAAAATTTGCGGTTGGAACCAAATTGTAGTTTTCATCTGAATATCCGAAGTGGCCGTTGAAAGCAGTGTGGTCGGAAGCAATCGTGTTTACACTAGGATTTTCCGAAGGCAGCCGTGATCATAGAATAATTAATTAGTTTGTTGAGTAAATGGACTTAGTGAAGCTTCGGAATTTTCTCTCTGCCTTCCGCGAACTAGGTTCGCGGGTTCAGGCACTTTGTGCCACCCTGGCCTACGCCAAAACAAATTTGGCGTACGTCCTCCTAAAGTTTGTAAATTTCAGTAGTTGGCGTACTTTTCCTTATTAAATTGAGGCCTTGGTTTGGACTATAAGCAATCCAAACATTTTTTGGCATACAAGTGTATACAAGTTTGGCGTAAAATCCGGCGTACGATTTACGAGATTTCCATACCCTTGCCCTTCTATTTTATCATTTTCTTGAATCAGTCTGCAGAGTAGGGCACTATTTAACATCTCGGAGGCGGGGTTTAGAAGCCAGGCGACCAAACTCTAAGCCAAGGGCGGCATACAAGGGCTATTGCAAGCCTATTTGTCTACTTTTCGCGTATCGAGCCAGCAAAATAAGAATACGAAGTGGATATTCTTACGGTAGACAAAATTACGGAAGTCGATTGCGCACGCGCAAACCATCATTTTGGCGCGATTAATTTGAATCAAGGTTTGGTTACTTCGAACTTCGAACCATTTTCAACATCTTCGACTCCACCTCGCTTCGCTGGAAATGGAAGTTGAAGTTTATGCTGGCAATCGCGTTCTCTTGGTAATTTGTTGTGATCTTTCTTGGATACAAAGTTTTATTTTTCAAAGAAATTAAGAAGAGGATTGTTGTTGTTGAGAAGCAAAATTTCATTCAGATCGACAGAATGGACTCCCGCACGTCACACAATCAATAGCGTGCTACTTTTGCTAAAGCTTGTTCCTCTGATAGCCGCACATCATTTCCTTCCAATGTTTACGACGCTTGTTTTTTCACAAAATTCATAAATTGACTAAAATTCTGTAAAATTGTACACAAGGCAATTCAAAGGCATCTGTCATTGTCGATAAATTGTCGATAATTGTAGACATGAAATAACATTACGTTGATCTACAGTCGACATGCGTTGGAAATATCGAACTTCAACGTTACCCAGCGACTCTATAAGCCAAGATTTCGTCACGGCGAAGACAAATCCCGCCTATTTCGTAAACAACAGTGGGCATCGAACTCAGACATCAAGAAATATCGTTTGCTAAGTTTGTTGTAAACAAGAAACGATCCGACATCCTCTGTGTGTGAATGTTTCGCGCCTGCGCAATCGACTCCCGTAAGTTCATCTTTTTGAAGAAAGTTTACGGTTACCGTAAGAATATCCACTTCGAATAACTTATGGATTTCAGAAGTTAATAAAGTCACACACACACACACACACACACACACACACACACACACACACAATAGAATAATTGACTTTCCAGTTTTGATTTTTTGAACTGTTGAGATTAGTATAGCCTACCTTAAATCAAGGCCCAGGTTTAATAATCACTTGATTATTCGTCATAGTTACAAGTCTAATTTTAGACCCAGGAGCACCAATCGAACGGGAAAAATATTTAAATATTTATCGGGACGAAAATGCCAGACTCTCATTTCTCATATTGGAAGTACATGGTCAAATGCAACTTCGTGATAACGTTTCCCTAAGCGTAATTAGGCTTACACAGCTGAGAATAAGAATAGGCAACAGATAAAAGCTTTAGCAAAATGTTTAGAAATGTCAGCATACCAAAGACTGATCTCGCAGAGCGATCCATCTGTTCCTTATTCTGCTGCTGCTGCTGAGAAGAATTCATGCCTTGACCAATTCCTGACGCCATTTTGCGTTTGAGGCAGACGCGCGCATGGCAGGGTACGGCCTCTATTGCACGATTGACACCTCGCTTTGAAGATTATTTGCACCAAAATTAAAAATTAAATTTGAGCATGTTGCCATGGTGATACCAACTAAATGGGTCGATTTTATGTATGTATGTATGTGTCTTTAATTGAAATTCATCAAGCAAAGAATTCACATGTATAGCAGGCTATAACAATAGCACTTATGATACATGGGCAAACAGGGTAATAGATAACATGATTTAATTTAAGTATAGCTAATAGTTCAGAACTTCAGATATTG
>OFHS01001715.1:0-25489 GCA_900245855.1 Calvadosia cruxmelitensis
ATCGAGGCCATCTCTTTTGGGTCACTGACAAGGGAATTTTTGTCAACTACTGTTGACGGAGATAAAGGACCAACTTTTACCTTGTGGGTGCGTTTTCTATTTGCATACGCAAAGAATGCTTTTCTGTTGATCTTTACTTTGCTGCAGACGATATGCTCTTTTGACATTTGCTCTCGCCGGTATGAAAGCTTCAATTGATCTTCTATTTGCTTTATTTTCTCCATGATTTTTTCTCGCTTGTTATTTGATTGTGAAGAGCTGAGCTGCTTAGATAGTTTGTATTTCTTGCGATGCAGCTTCTTGCGATGATAGGGTATAGCATGGCCCTTCTTTGCCTGATTGACTAGAATTAATGGGGCATCAGATTTCTGCAGTGCTAACACGATTAACGAAATAAACTCAGCCTTCTGATCAGCTAAGATTCCAGTAGATGAGAAAACATATGAATTATGTATTTTATCAAGGTTAAGTTTTCATCTAGTAACTGCTAGTAAAATGTATTTTTCAGTTAACCAGATGGAATGAAATTATATATAATAATTTCTAATTGTTTCCTGTTGTAGATAAGCATTAAATGCTAGCCAGAAGTTTGCATCTTTAATGATAGCTATCTGATATAATTCCAGTAACTTTTTATTTTTACTTTTAATTTTGTAGAATTTTTCAGTAAAATCAAGAACATTTAGAAAAACCTGCATCACATTAATGAAAATATGGGTTGTAATAGATGCCAACATTTACACGAATAAGGACACCTGCATTTAAAGTAAGTACGATGAGAAGAGTTTGATATGCCCGAGCCTGCAAATTATTTAAATCAAAATGGAAAGTTCAATATCAAAAGACGCAATAACATTTGAGAATAGACGGTTATAGTTATATTCAGAGATCTTTCTTTTTATGTTTTACACCATTTTATGTAAAATTCCTCTTCTTGCAGTCTTATTTCTAAGATACTTGCATCGAAAAGCCTATTTCCGTAAACGCATTCTTAAGGATTCTGAGAGTTTCTCAACTATTTTTCTTGGTTTTCATTTCTATTAAAATTTAATACCGTCATAAATCCAAAAACTAATTTTGTCTGGATTCATCTAAATTTCATCGTTATTACTTTTGCAATATTACCATAAATGACGTGAATAATTTTTACCGTAAAAATAGAGATTTATAGGTTAGAATCTTTGTAAAGTTTATGCTTTCGTACTTTGACATTTCCTAGATATTATAGAGTTACTTTGAGTGAGAACTACTTTGCATAAGTCGGATAAAAGAAACAGCGTACTGTTATTTTAGATGTAATACCTCCTGATGGACTTCCTGAGCTTGTAGGTTTTGATATTGAAGGTATGGAAGGTATTGATGAGGTTGTTGCTGTTGTTTGTTGAGTAGGTATTGAACCAAGAGGAGCGGTAGTTGTTGGTACTGGAGCGATTGTTGGTACGGGTACAGGCTTTGCAGCTACATGAAAAATGTTGTCATGATGTTATAGCAGTGCAAATATAGATTGCAGAGCATTTTAAAACATCCAATGAGCTTATCAATCCAACTGATCAGGTTTTGATCTAAATTGCAATATTTTACGCATTTATGGCATTTAATTTGGTCACAGCAGCTCCTTGTGAGCCACCTGAACTGAGAGAGAGAGAATTTGAAAAAATGGTGCATAAAAATTTAGTTTAGTAAATATATTTGCAATTTGGTGTTTTATTTCAAAAAGTAAGGGATTTTAATAGCAAATACTTGAACAACAAACGAGTTAAATTACAACTACTATTAACCATTAACAAATCACAATAACTCAATGCATTTGAAAAATTACTGCATAGCATTGATTTGAGCTGCATTAATGCATTTCTTTTACATTCTCAAATACAGAGATATTTATGTCTTGGTTGTACCTACATAGGATTATATAACCTACATTTGTTTCCAATTTTTTGGGGGGCCATTAAACACATGCATTTTGCCTCGTGTTTCTATATTATATGTTCCTGTTGAATTACATTTAAACATAATAGCAATAACACTTGAAGCAGCTAACTCCGAGCACATTGTCCTGTATTTCGGTTCGTCTTGGGGCATTAAAAGTATAGTGTAAACATGAAGCACATATACACTACAGATTAAAATTATCCAAGACCATAACATTATATTGACAAATAATTGTTGTACCTCAAACGTTGCCTCTAAGCAATTGATCCAAATATTTACAATAATAATGAGGAAGTTTTGAATTTTGCACAAACATTACTAATCTGTTTGAAAGTAGATGACCGATAAACATCCAGCAAATAAAATAATCTGTTAACAACATGTCCTTTAATAATAGCATTCTGCCATTGTGCATGCCTATGTGGGAAAACATGAAACAAGCTGAATTCATTATAAATTCTCAGAAACATGTTTAACATTTAACTAATGTCATTGACAGTATGAACTGTATTTAATATTTGAAAATGGCATATTTTCAGTCCATAAAACGCTGAAAAATTGAACATATTCTACTCACCTTGAGGAGGTGTTCTTTTGGCAGCTGGAAAAAGAGCAAAAATGAAAAAATGTTCATACGTGTGATACCTATACTGATACCTTCACATGATCTCTGGCATAAGCCCAGAGAAACGACACGATTTCTCAATATTTGACTCGAACAACGGCACTAAAGCTGTAAACCAGACTATTTACGAATGGAGGACGGGCTACAACAACAACCTTTACTGGTGAATAATTTTCTAATGCTAACCTTACACTGCAAGGAATAGTAATCCCATTTAAGAACAACATTTCTCAGTTCAAAGGATATGGTTCTTAAGTCTAACAAACGCTGAAAATTTTTGTTTTACAGCATGGAAAAGTATTTATTAGTCCATGCTGTAAACCATAAATTACTAAGCCAAATATGAATATTGCTACTGCTCTTCCACGTCTTCTTTTAAGACAATTGATACTTGAAACAGGAAAATAATTATTGTCTAGAAAATATTTTGTCAGTATATAGTAATACAAGAAAATATATTTTAAAATGGAGCAAATGTTTGCCATGGAAATAGATGAAAACAGGTAATGTTTTGCTAATGCTTTTCTAATTTCTCACAATTTTCTGATAATGATCCAATGCCGTATAGGTTGTTTAATAGTTCAAGTAATATCTTCCCATGAATACCTTTGCCTATCATGTTATTAATTTCATCTTGAGAAGACATCAGATAGTCATACGAAGAAACATGTCTGTAGTAAGTGTTCCTTGAGGCCCATCCTCGCAATGTATCCTCTTTGGTATACGTTCCAACTCCGATGGTGACGACAGTAATTCCATTTTTCTTCATCTCGGCTGTTGAGCGAGTTGCATCAGCTGAATCTTGAAAGTTTGTAGCATTACCATCAGCAATGAGGACAAGTACTCTCTTAAGTTCACTTCCGGTCCTCTCTTCTGTTGCAAAGATGTCTTGGGCTCTTCTCATTGCACGTCCAATGTAAACGAAGCCCTGGGATTGATACGCTATTCCAGCTATAGAGCTTTTTACACCGGTATTTGCCATAAATGTCTTGAAAGAGAATTGAACCTACAGAGAGAAAGTCCTTTGGCTGAACAGTCGGTATCGTTTTGGAGAAATCCAGTTTTATCACAATAATCCGATCTCAAACATATTTGGATCTTGATCATATATGGATTAACACGAATAGCTGCAAATTGCTCCTAACTGAGAGGAGCTGCGTTTTCATATACTGAAACTATGTTTACTTAGGTGTGCAACTTGTGTCCGCCATTATGGTGTTAAAGCAAAGAAAAATGCAACATTTGCAAAACGTGTAGCAAACTAATGGATTTGTACAATTTACATTGTAAGGGGAAGGTTTCTCTGAACTCACACAGTATTTTGCACAAAGCTGGCAAGATTGACGGATTAACGCGCAAGATTTACACATTAACGCGAAAGACTGTGACTGAACACAATCTATCGCGTTATAAGTATGTCGGCCTTGCGCGTTTTTCGCAAATTTTAATCGTTTTGTCATTCTTTTAATGCCATGCGCCGTTGATAATAATACTGCACTTTGCTGTTTGTCGCAATGATTACAACAGTCAAATGATAGAAAAATCCAACAGTATCGAAATACAGCACTTGCTCTTCTGTGGTTTGCTAAAGGAATGATCTGTTTTTTCTTCGCTTCAATTTCTTTTCTCCCGAATTTTACAATATACGATGCGATGCTCCATCGGAGATTAAATAATGCAAACTGATAAAATCCATACTGACATTTAGCAAATTTCACGCATTATTTGCTAAATACTGTATATATCACCTTTGCTCCTTCCCCATATCGAATTAACGCAAACCTTGTCTTCTGTGGATGGATCGAATATTTTTCAACAACTTGCTGGATAAATGCCAGCACTTTAAATTGAAAGTTATTTCTTCCAACAGAAATTGATTCATCAATCATGAGCAGGATATCAGCCACTGCATCGTAACCTTAAATAAAAGGAAGAATCAAATTTAGTAATAATCATTTGAATTGAAGTTGAATATATATTTCAACTCTCAATCTCATAACAATCGAATAATCGAGAGACTCTCTCGGACCGACGCCAACTGATTAAAACTAAATATATGAAGATAATACTTGTTGTACTAGTGGTATTGCTTACTTATATATCGCTACATTTAAATCGATTTGGCATTAGAAGAGTAAAGTCCAAAGCGGAACGTGCGGCTATGTTAAAATTGTTCTCTGGTTGTATGCAATCGTGTTATCCCTCTCCTGATCATTTCTGTCGGTGGGAATGACAGCAGCGTAAGTAGAACAGAGTAAAACATATCTTGTAAAGTGCCTCTCCTCTATAATGTGTATCTGATCCATTCTCTCTAACGTACTACTGTGCATGATACATTTCGAGTTCTAGGAAGATCATATACATTTAACTTTTAATAATTTTTCAAAAGATATTAATAAAATAGTTCAAACACACTGTAGGCGATGCAGTTGTAAACCTCTCTATTTCAATTCAAGCACGTTAGCAAGTAGACAAAATGCTAATACAATGGACAAAGCGCAGTACCAATGCATGACAGGATGCAACTGTTTTCTGGCACTTGATTTTTGAGTTGAAAATAACTATTTTGACAGCCAAGAACAATCCCTGAAATTGACCGTCATTGGAAAGAGTACGATTGAATGCACTTCAGACAAAGCAATTTTCTGACGTCTTCACCTATGGTAGAGGTCAAGTCATTTACATACCGACATGCAATGGGACTGCGCATGGCGGATTGTTGATGAGATCCATAACATATGCTAGTTAACCTTTCCATCGCACAGTCCGATAAGAATATACGTAACTTGAGTAAATTAATACAACAGATTATAAACTTAACATTCATACCATCTCACAAAAAAGACCTAATGACAGTATCACCTCTATCTGTTGCAATCCATCTTACTTGCTAACAGTCTATGAGCGATAACTAAAACAGGTTCTTTGGCAGGCAGCATCATGCTATTGCTCCTGAAACTCTTTAGAAAATCTAGGATCAGTTGTTTAGTCTTTTATGTTGAGATCATATTGAATGTGCTTCTGTTTGCTAGTGTTATTTAGAAATGTTCTCACTAGAAATGTTCACAATGCCCATGATGTATATCACCTAAACAGTGAGCAAGACAGTCAAAATCCTCTGCGTAATACTTTTCAAAGTACTTACCTCCTGATGGGACCGAGGGAATACTAGAAGGAGGTACAGGTGACGGAGCTATAGAAACAGAATAATAATGGCTAGTAGAAACAGTTCTTTGAGGTGCATTTATAAGCCAGTTACACACAGCCTCCCGTGAGCTGCGTGTAGCTATGTGACATGAACTAAATGTCATCTAAGCAGCTAAATGCAATGATACTTACGGACAGATGATGGCTTTGTTGTCCGGATAATAACTGCAATAGATAAGCCCATACTAGATATTCTATACCTTGTCAAATTATAATGATTTTCTAACAATCGAGAATTTTGAGATGAATCTTGCTTAGTTGGTTTGTTCTCACCTTTATATGCTTTGATAACTGCAAGATAAAGAAAACGATTTAAGGAATGTGTGTAGATGGATCATATAAGTTAGCTCTTCTTATGTCCAGAATCAATCTTTGATCTAACAAGTTTTTAAAGAAATTATTTTCCTGAAGCTCTTTGCAAATTTTTTCACGCTTTGATATTTATACTGCGAGGAGATTTATTTGTTAGCTCTGCAATTTCAATATGTAATTCTAAGTGCAATTCTATATCAACTTACAGGTCCATGTAGATGTACTGAACTGTTATGCAGATCTCAAACTTACCTCTACGTGTTAACTCAACAGAACAGCAAGCATAAATCAAAGCTCTATGACAAGCGTGTCTACGTTTTGGTAATACATAGACCATGTTTCTATTGGTATTAACTCTATAACTTTACTCGCAAGAAACAATAGTGTATTGTCATTGCTAAAATTAAACATAATTTTGGTAGAAGACCATTTAAACAGATTAGAGTACCAATTAATTCTTAAAGTAATATAAATAATTGCTACGTTCGATATACTGTTTCACCGGGTAAAATTGACTTGAGTAGTGTTGAGCTACATTTATCAGCTGAGCGAAAGAAGATAAAAAATACAGCTCGCTAGAGAAGAACTTCTGCTTCATCCCCGTTGCCTTTGAGACGATGGGTCCAATTGGTAAAGAAGGAAAGCGTTTCCTATCCACAATTGGTACCCGTCTGATCAAGGCAACAGGCGTGAAAAAGTCAAGAGCCTACCTCCCCCAAAGAGTAAGCATGGCAGTCCAACGATGCAACGCAGCCTGTGTTTTAGGCACCATTTCTTGAAAAGGCTTGATGGACAAGATTTTTAATTTGTAAGTAGTCAGGTCAGGGTTTTTTTTAATTTATTTCTTAATGAATAAGTTTAGTAGTAAGTATTGTAAATATTTCTAGAGTAATTTTATAGTTTTAAATGTTTTGGAAGTTAACTATATTGTATTAGACATTTTTACCAGAATTACTTTTGTAAGTTATCCGTTTATATCAAAATATGGACGAAAAAATAAAAAAAGCATTTATCATAACCACTATTTGAGTTCAGCTTATATTACGTGATAAAAAATGAAACTGGTGTCAATCAAAATCGAATTTTATTGAGCGTTATATTCATGGTTAGGTCAGTTACTATATAAAGGTCACCAGCTACGGCTATAGTTACAATAGCTTAAATAGAAGTAGTTACTTTCAGCTGTTAATCATCCTCAAATGAAACTTTCTATAGCTACTAGTTACCTGTCCAAAATAAGTAACTAGTTACAGTTACTTTTGAAGCTACTTTTTCAAAGTTAAAAATGACAGGAAGTGTCGTGAAACCATTCATGCCATAATTAGTTTAGTTGTTGTTCAGAATGGCAGATTAAATGTGGTATTTGCTTACTATGAATTGTGTCGCGGTAATTTGAACCCTGTTAGCATGTTTTGAGTGGGAAAATGATCAACCACATTCAATATTTATAAGAAAAGTAACTTTAACGTACGGTTACAAGTATTTTTACGCATAGTAACTAGTTACTTGTAAAATTACTAGAAAAGTACATTTTCAAGAAGCTAGTTACGTCATCTATCGGGTTATATTTGACAATTGATGCTTACTTAGTTGAATTCGGTAGATAGTAGCCCTTGAGAATGACATCAACAGTTTGTAATCTCTTCGCATGAAGTATCTTGGAGCAGATGCCCATGATCGGATGGTGTCCATGTTGTAAGACTTTACATCTCCCAATGCAAAGGTTGATATAGCGACACCATATTCCTGAAGCAACGTTATCTGTGTTTTAACAACATTCAGATCAGCAGGTAGACCGTCTGTCATCATAAATAAAACCTTGGCACTTCCAACTCGTCCATATTGCTTGAATATCTGCAGAGATTTTTGGCAAGCTGCGCCAGTATTCCTTATTGTAAATGCTGGGAATTGGATTTTTTCGACAGCAGATCGTATTCCAGCAAAATCGAATTTATCAAATTGCAGAATGACCTGAAAAATAAAGAAATTAATCAGAGAATATAGGCATTCTCACAATGTAACATGTCCAATCAAAGATCGGGTATTGCATGTATGTATATACGTATGTATGTATGTATGTATGTATGTATGTATGTATGTATGTATGTATGTATGTATGTACATTTGCGACACTTGCCACAGGTCGTGTGCTTCTGCTAATGGGCTGGCCTCACACAAACGAGCTCACAACCGTCGCATCTAGCATCATTTATTGTAAATAGTTGTAAATAGTTGTATGTAATATATGTCTGTGGAAATTCTGTACTCGATATCGAGGAGGAGGAAAGAAGAAGAAGAATGGACGTATGTATGACTTTATTCTGAAAATCCATTAAGTTACAAGTAATTTTTTCAAGGAACAGAATGTATTCGAAATTAGCATGGAGAAAATGTTTCTAGAATATTCTGTGAGATACGTCATTAGGGTGATAGCCCCGTCATGAATCCCTGTACTATAGAAGCTTACTCTAGAAACAAGAACACGTCAAATAACTCCTATGTTTCGCCAGTTTCATTTATTGACATGTTGGAATCATGATGCCTATGCGCTAAACATAAGCTCTAACAAAACAAAACTAACCGTCCAATTTACCAATTTTTGTTAAACAAGGCAACTTAAGTCGACTTTGAAGACAAAATGAAATTCAGTCAAATCGACATATTTTGAAAAGTAATGGATTCGCTCGTCTTTGCTAATTCTAACACTTTGTGTAAATATATTCCTTGTCGAATTATTTGCTTGACTTATTTTTAGATTGAAATTGTTACGTGTACTGAATAGTCCTTTTCAACGAGCTACTATTATTGGAAAAACGAGTACATTGTGGGGCCTGTTGAGTGACTGGAGTAGCGAAGAAACTAGGTTTTGACCCATAATATTAACGGGAATTAAATTTCTATGGTAAGTAGAGAAGTTTGAAGAGATCTGAATCAGTATCAAATCCAACTATCTCCGCATTCCGAAGTCAGAGACATCAACCTTACCCATAATGCACTTGCTTTTTCCAAATGGTAGCCTGTGAAAATGGTCTATTGCAATTAATGCAAGTTAACATCGAGACATTATCCAAGAAAAAAGTCTGTAGTGATTGGATTGATGTCATAGTTGTCAAATCTGTGAGTCTGAAGAATCGGACCAAACACGTTTTGACAATGAAGTATGGATCTGCTCAAGATAATAAAGAACCATAGGAGCGTTCAGAATCGATATAATAGTATATCGCTCTCATATCGGAGAGATGTTATGCTGCTAGATTATTAGACATATTGTTTGAAAAATTAAAATTCCTTAATGATGTAGGTGACAATGTTAGTCATCGCATTGTTATTGACATTATCGATATACTGTATGTAAAAATCTACCTTTTGTGTGTTGCCAAATAACATGAGTCCAAATGTCGTATATTGGTAACCGATTCTATAACTTTTGAATATCTCCATAATAAATGCCATCAATGTTGATTTGAAGTAACCAGCCCCTCCGTTTGCATTGATTGATTTGGTGCTGTCAACCATGATCAAGATGTCCGCTTGCAGTGCAATACCTGTTAGAAAGAACCAAATTATAGCAAATTTAATTCGCAGCCTGTGTTTTAGACACCATTTCTTAAAGAGGCACTACTTGATGCACAAGACGTTATGTGATGCACGAGATTTTTAATTTGTATGTAGTCAGATCTTGTTTTCCATTAATTTTTATTTCTTAATAACTAAGTTTAGTATCAAGTATTGCAAATACTTCTAGAGTAATTTTATAATTTTCAATGTTATGGAAACTACTGAATTATATCGTATAAGACATCTTTATCAGAATAACTTTTGTAAGTTATTCTTTTATTTGAAAATAGATTGACACCTGTTGACAATGAAAAAAGTTATTGCTAGTTATGATTATGGATTTATGTAACTCTAAATTCATTGCAATCTGCAGAAGGTATTTGTTGTTGGACGATTGAAAATATAAATATTGTGTCCCATTGTATGCTCCTTTATATTTCTAGGCAATACCTTGGCAAGACTAAACTTCTAATCTTTATAAGTTCATTTGAGGTAAATAGATTTGACAAGTGATATCGAACTTAATAACAATACACTCTTACTTCATGTGGATTTGTTAATCAATCAGTTCGCTCAAGCGCTATCCAGGATTGAAACAAATCCAAGGAATTGATTCTTCTTTGCTTGTGCTTTGAAAGCAGGAATTTTGTCTTATACAAATCTTCCATGTTTCTTTCTAATATCCATATAATCAACTCTCAAGGAATGTCGTAAAACCACGCGTGTCTAAATTTCTAAATACCACGCTATACACACCACAAATCTGGATTGCACATGCGTAGGTATTGCATATCTGGATAGCTTGAAAGTTGTTTCATATAACATTTTCAATTACCTATAGTAGGTATACAGTATATTTACCTATCAAAAATGCAACTGATGTACTGTCTTAGCTTGGGTAACACTGAATTAGAAGTCAGTTGACGCTATCATTTCACTCCGTGCTCAAACACGTAAAAGACTGAGTGCTCTATAGAAGCCATAAAAAGGATCATTATTCAAGCTCCCGAATATAATTCTCTTTTAGCGAAACAGAGTAGCCCCTTCTTGGCTCTTATTCGTGTAACGGTACTAAAGCATAGTACGGGACTAAACCTCAACTCCCATTTGCAGATTTTAGCAATTTAGTTCAGATAAAATGTTTAGTTTTGCACTACGATTTAGTCTCTGTCACTGAATAAGGTCCCAGTTGTTTATATCCATTGATGGTGATAAACTCAGCGCTTATATTGCAAGAAAGGATTGTGTTCTTACTTGGCTTCGGATCGTTTGCAGTTCTCCATTCTGTAAGGAAAAGGAAATAATTAAGACCGTATATAGCACTTAGGTAGTGAGATTGAAGGTCAGATTATCGAAGCTAATCAACAACCTACTTTAGCTGAGGAAAAACGGAAAACAAAAACCAAGATAAAAAGCCATTTCATTTGTCTTTAAATTGTCTCCGAAATACGTTTAAAAGAATTTTCATCTTGATATTCGTATAAATGAAAGAAACATTCTAGTTAGCTGACTGAGACTACTGGTAGTTGTTACAAACATCTTTCCTGCTTTTCCATCAAATAATTCAAGACAAAATATTTTATTGCTAAGAATATTCCTTATGGAATTATTACAAATTCTAGTTGCAACATTCGACGTAAGCAGAAGGTGAGCTGAATGCCTTGTGTGAAGCTTCGCATTTCCAATACTTGAAATTATGATATTCGGCAGCGATGCAAATTAACGGGAATGTCAAAGCCAGTTGCTATCGCCGAGGAAAGCAATTACAATCCAACGCATCATCATCATCATCATGTTGACGCCTTACGCCATGAATGGCGCTTCTCAGCGGTCACGTCTTCTACTACTACGTAGCACCATCTGGCTGCGACGCGTTGGGCTAGGCATGGGTTGTCGGTTGGTTGCGGCGTCGATGATGTCCTCGGCCGTGGACCCAGTGTGACGTCGCACGCCATCCAACCATCGCAGTCTTGGTCTCTCCGGGGGGCGTCGGCTACCCTCAGGAAGACCACTGATCAGGGTCTGGTTGGCAGTGTGGCGTTGGAAGTGGCCGAGCACATACTGCTGTTTCATCAGACCTTCTGTTGTGAGGCACCAGCGTTTATCGATTCTTCTCGCAAGCTCATCGTTGGAGATGAAGTCATCCCATTTGATGCCAAGTAGGGCGCGCCACATGTCGCGACCAAACGCGTCAATGGCAGCTGCATCAGCTGCTTTGATAGTCCAAGTAGACGCTCCATACAGTACGAATAATCCAATAATCCAGTATAATCCAGTATAATCCAGTATAATCCAACGCAGCAACGCTTCATCCATCTTAGGTTCAATTCAACATCCTCTTGGTATAGACGAGATTTTTAACTTGATTAGCTAACAAAATTTTAGGTTATTGTAACTTTACTAGTACTAGGTAAACTGTATGTTAAGTGAATTAAAAATGGCCGTTATTGCAAATATAATTATATAAATTACTTTTATGTAGTTCTCAATTCTATAAGGGATTCATTGTACTGAGTCAGATATTCTTACCATATTGTTTAACAAATAACAGTCATTTGTATTATGAATATTTATAATCTAAATTATGTCAATCGATACTTTGGGCTTCTTTTTTCATTGCAAATTCCAAATATTTGTGCCCAATAAAGCTCCAATTTATGAGAACCGGAACAAATAAAATAATTTATACTATCATACAATTATATACACTTGCTCTTATACATTAATTGTTGTTCATTATTTTCGTCTGTTTCTCGTTTAATCACAAAATTTTTGATGACTTTCCTAGAAAATATATAATGATGTATTTTTTCAGTATCAACATTAAATGTTAATCGTCATCATCATTTTGTTTAATTACTCTCGTATTCAATGACATAGGGGACAAATCAAAATATTTATGCATTGAAATGTGTTTTACAGACTCCTGCATGCGAAATCCAGCATGTAGCTGTTGAGTACTTACTTCTGCTTTCATAGACAGCTGAAACAGAAGAAAATACACCGTTAGATCATTGATTTTAAATATAAATTCTACAGCTTTGTGGTAATTTCATATTCACAATGTTTTTCTTGCTTGTTAAACATTGTAACATGAATTGTCACCCGTATGACTGACAACACCCTCATGCAATGTATGACAGGATAATACGAACACCTAATCAGAATTACAGTTAGCATAATCAGAAGAAACTACATGTATGTGATCAGTTTTATTCAGCAATTTAATACTTGAAATCACGCATAAGATGAAAGCCAAGGTGGTGCGAATCCGTTCAATTAAAATATTTAGTTTATCACTATAGGCATGTCTAACGAGACAGATTAGAACATGCTCTTGATGTACCCCGCCCTCGTCGTGGAGCTGCAACCGGAGTCCTGTTCCACAGGGTGATGGCGAAATGAGCTTTGGGAAAATGGGATCGGGCAAACGGTACTATGGCACTGGAGAAGTGTCCACGCTTCTCCAGCTCAACTCTCTAAACGTTTTGGAAAACCAGACCTGATGCCTACTACAACAAACAGATCACCTTGTGGTGCTTACCTTGTAGAATGTTGGAAACTGCTTTCTCTTTTTGTTCAATCAGCGCATTGAATTTGCATTGGATAACCCATGTTGATCTATACGCCCATGCAGACAAATCGCTTGCTACTGATCTTCCTTGTAGACCTAAAACGGTTAGATAAGCTCCACGACTAGTCAGTTCGGTTTTATAATGCTTGATAATATTGCTGTTATCCTCTGTCGTTCGTCCAGCTGTTATGAGGAAGACACAACGTCCGATGTTCGGTTCATATCTGCTTTTCTCGATCACAACTTGATTGGCATAAGCAAGTCCTTGGCCAATGTTTCGCCGTTCAAATGATGGAAAGTTGAAGCTATCCAGCACAGAAGAAATCTGCGCGAAACTGTAGCGATCGAAACTGAGTAGCTCCTTCAGAAGAAAAACGTAATTAGAAATAGGATTTGAAGGAAAATAAATAAATACACAACTTAGTTACCCTAAAGCAAATGACTCGTGATTATCCAACAGCATTTTCCACTAACTTCCGCAATTGTTCTAAATTGCAATTAGCAATAAATATCTTGATTATATTTCTGTAATGGAGTGTAACTATGTTATCTTAATGCAATTGACAGTAAACACAGCAACTATTCTATTGTACTGTAATCAACAATCAATATTTATATTGTTTCACAGCAGATGACAGAAGCTTTCTTATTTCCTTATAGCTCAGTTGACAGGAACAATATTTGAATTCATATTCTATTCATTCTTACAGTAATAATACATTTCTTTGTGATTTCCACTAACCCTCTCGCCTGGGCCTCCAAATAGAACCAATGCAAAATTGGCGTACGCCTTTGAAACTGTGAAGCTTTGAATGATTTGTTTGATAAAGACAATGTAAGTTGATCTGAAGTATGCTGCGCCTCCCAAAGTAGTGATTGATTGAGAACAGTCCAATAGGATCAAAATGTCACATTTCAGAGAGCGAGCTACAGCGATAAAATAAGCAAAATTGCAGAAAGTTTGTAAAATGAGTAAATGACACAGCAAAGATGCCTCGTTTATATACAGTACACCCTCCTTATAGTGGTCACGATTAGGAATTGAAGAAAATGACCTTTGTAGACAGGTGATCTTTTTGTCCAGGTTCACATCTATAGAAAGTGTCATTTTGGGGCTATGAAGAATGGCATTTATACACTGGTGACTGCACAATCGAGGTTGTCGAAATTACAGGTCTGACTGTACAAAAAATATGTTCTGGACGTAAATGTACTCTTGTTTCGTCTATAACTTTTTAAACTAAGACCTTGCCTGGGAAAGGGCAAGAAAATAAGGATGATCTCGAAACAGGATAACTCAAAACATATTATATGGGCCTTAAATTTGTACCTTTGTGGTATTAAGCTTACCTACGCATGCGTGTCAGAATGATGACATTGAAGATATATGATACTCAAACTTGAACAACAGCAACAAGCTGCAGAAATTATGGACAAAGGTGGAAGCAGCATAATGCTTGCAACTGAAAAGTTACAATTTATAAGACATTTATAGGGAGGCTTAGATCGACATTCTGTTAGGAGTTTATCCTTTCATGGATTGGAACCGAGTCGTATAATCGTCGCAAAATTTATGAGCATTTAGAACTCCTCAAGTCTTTTTCTCTAACACTGGCGCACAGAGATAATCTGACCAGTGCTACTTGCACTATCGAACTGAGACTTTGTTCATTAACATGAGTCGGCAATTTGCTCAAAATTTTCGAAAGAAGTTCTCCCAGTGTTTATTTTTACAGAGACCTGCTACGTTTTTAGATGCTTCGTTGTTCCAATGAGCCATTGCTGCGCCCGTCAACATGCTTACGAGATATTTTCAAAACTTCGTTGGAAACATGCATGGGAATTGCAATCAGTTTTGTGAGTTTTACCCTGAGCTAGGCTTCAGTGCATGCGCGGATCACGAAACTCGTCACAGAAAGTTTGTCACTGAGCTAAACCTCCCTATTAGACAATGACATAACAGCAATGGAATCAATGTGTGCTCACGGTTGAGGCGGACTGGTGCGGTCGGAGTGGCCACGCCTGCAAGGAAAGGAACTTATGAATGTATGTATGTATGCTTATTTGACAAAAATATTGACATGAAAATAAAAGGAAGCATGACCTCCGCTTACATGCAACCACTTGTATCCTTTAAAAGACAAAGACATCTTATACGCAATTAATAAATAATGCAATGGTATGGTAAGTCAATGATATCTATAACAATGTAGAATGCCCTTCGATCAAATCATGTCGCTCTTCTACAAGTGAACTACATTTAACGCAAGGATCGATAAAGATCGTAGTTAGTATTTATTTCAAGACAGACCTCATGAAATATAACATTCCTGAAGGGGTTACTGTATATATAGATTATATTTACAGTTGTATCTAGGATATTATTCTTTGAGTTGCATCGATTTTCAAAACAAGTCCTTGTTATACTGTGTGATATATGATATGATATGACATAGTATCATATATGCGTCAAATATTGAAATAGGATAACAATGTTTGACTGGCAAGCATAGGTAACGAATTTACAACTATACATGCGGCATGGTAAATTTTACAAAAACATTAATATCAAATTTATTGAGTCAACAGCATGCTTGAACTGACGAATGATTGTACTGTCTACAACCATTATTTATTCATATTGTGAATGCCCCATTATAAATAGACCCTTGTGAAGTGTAAGACTGTTCCAGTTATGCAAATTTTTACACATTACTTTACACCTGTGTTACTGTTAAATGTATGCATCTATTTGAAATTATACATACGTTACGTAAATATCCCTGTCTTTGAATCGAAGCAGTGCGGGATGTTGTCCTTATGGAAAAAACCACTATTAGTGAACATGAATTTTATCGGCGGACTTACCTGTACTGGTCTGCACGGCTGAAAAGAGAGATCCAGATCTAATTAGTAAAACAGCAGCAGCCAAGAAACTATAAACCAAAGCACCGATCGACATAACAGCATTGCGTGAGCACAAATTTTATTTATCCCGCCAGAACCAAAATTTACCATTGCTTCGTAATTGATCAGGTCAACAAGCTATAAGCTAATAAGTTCCACTTAATTTTTTTTTGGTTGTATTGACGGTGGTATTCAACGGAACAACCCATTACTGTTCCTCGTAGTAAATGCATCAAGGCACATTTTCCACACAAAACTGTAAGTGTTTACAAATTTATTCAAACAAGATTGCAAGTGTTAAAATCAAAGAATCTTTCTATCAACTTTCTTCCTTTTCCAATTCATTGTAATTCTCTTTGGACTTTTCTAGAGAAGCATTGACAACGCAATTGAGTTTCACGTGAACGAAAAATAGCTTGTGGAATACATTTTTATTTCACGCTTGCCCTTTACGTTCTGACGGATAATCAGTCTAAAATCAATTAACTTGATTTGACCCCCTAAATTGATTTCAAATTCGTAACTTCACTTACCGACACAAGTGCTTTGTTTTATCGGTTCTAGCTGCTGCTCTAGATTTTCAAATGCAGCTTTGATGTAAAATTCAGGCTTAGTTGCCCAGTTTTGCAACACATTTCCAACATTGAATCCAATTCCAACTGTGACGAAGACAATCCCTTTTGACTTCATTCTTCTAACTTGTGAGCTAGCAAGTTGCAAGTTGTCTGGTATGCCATCAGTAATCAGCACAAGCACTTTTCCAACGTCTTTTTGCTTTCTACCCAATGAATCGAATTGTTTCTCTGCTGTTCTTAATGCGAGGGTTGTTGCGGTAGTACTTTCGAGGTAAGGCGCTCTTGATACCGCATTTTGTACCATTGCAGAATTTTGGCGATTGCTGAATGGTAAGATCACCTGAAACAGATTCATGTTACAGCTGAGGTCTCTGATCTTGATACAGCAAACAGTCTGTCCTTCAATAGTCCTTGTTATGAACACGTCATTTTAATTAATCTTGTAATGAATATTTATTTTTCCAATATTTTTATTTCTTCTTTCTCTTTACATTTAAAAAGAAACACGAACAGTCTGTCCATAATCCTAATTATGAAAACGTCATTTTAACCAATCTTTAATGAATATTCATTTTTCCAATATTTTTATTACTTTCGTCTTCTTTCATCTGAGAAGAGATCCAAGACATTCGAATAGTAAGAGCGGGTGGACTAAAATAATCGACAGTAAGTCATATTTGCTCGATCTTCTTAATTATTTCTTCAATTATACAATCAATATCATAGTGCTTACAATGATTCAAATGATATTCTCTAATATTTGGATTGTTTTTATAACCATAGTTTCAGCTTTCCTGGGTTAAGAGTTCTAGAGATCTCTAGAGATGTTCTTGGCATATTTTGGGAAATGCTTCAATATCGCAAATGGTGCATCGTAGTTATAAATGAATTTCAAACACGTATCCACGTTGGCATTCTAAATATGCTTAAATGCATGTTACTAGCTTCTAATTGTAATCAAATTAACCTTTCAACATTTGAATGATGACAAATTAATTATAAGTTGAATTACTAATCTTAAGAAAGCTGAATATGGGTTTTCCGAACAAACGAGCAGGATTTCTGCTTAAGGGATGACACACGATCATATGATGTAATCGTATTACTTGTTGCTACCCATTTCTGCAATCAGTTGTTTGTTACTTCGTTCGCTATTCGGTCCAAATATATACTTTGAGGGGCCCAGGTTAGACACGTCTATGTGACTTACTGGTTTACCCTCCTAAAATATTGGAATGAATGAATGAATGAATCAATGAATGAATCAATGAATGAATGGATGAATGAGTATGCTCACAGTCACACTTATACTCATAATCGGTACTGTTACATACCCTGACAGTGCGGGAAAAGACGATCAGAGAAGCTCTGGTTTCAGTGGCGGAAATCGGGAAGCCTTTGAAGAAAGCTTTGACCAATCCCAAGACTTTGGTTTGATAATAATTTGGCCGCGTTCTTCCGTTATTTATCGATCCTGAGGAATCCAAGAGGACCATAAGATCGGATTTAACTTCACACTGCTTTGGTGAACGAGTTTCCATGATCGATTCGGTTTCGAGAGTACGTCGTTCCAATGTATCTGTGAATCAGGAAATGATATAAATAAAGGTGTTACCTCAATCATAAAAATAGCAGTAGAGCGCCTTGGTTACCATTTGGTTAGAATAAGGTTACACAGCATTATTGCTTTCAAGATAAAGGCTTGCAATTTCTTACCTTCCTTCACATTGAAAATGGGTTTCATGCATTGACAATCTTGAACATGGAAAACTAGCAACAAACCTATTGCGTTAATACTTTCTATGTAGTTGAAATTGAGCTGCAGTCGAAAACGTAATGTTTACATATATGTAATGATGCTACAGTCTAACTCGCTTAATACCCCCCGCCCCTCCGGCAGGCCAGAAGAGGGATATCAAAAGAAATGGGATATTAACAGGACTACGAAATAACAAGTAAGCAAGAACTTCCTTTGTTTACATACTGTCGTACACAATCTATCAGCAGCAGTTAATAACACACCAGTATTAAACAAGGCTGATGGATACATCAAAAGCATAGCATTTGAGAATCCTTTGATCACACATTCTGATAAATGGGGATCATGGAGATCACAATGAGTAGCTATTAAATATATGAAGAAAAATACTGATCACCTTACATCTATTGTAAATAGGCCGTGGGCCACACAGCAAAAAAGTGACTAGCAAAGCAATTTCGCTATGCACCTCCGCGGAATAGAATTTTTCGGTCCAAATGGCTTTGCTTAGGTGCAAGGACTCGCCCAAAAAAGTTTCCCTCAAAACTGTTTGCCAGTTAGTGAGAAAAAGGGCGTGTAAAAATGATGACGTCATCATCCTTTAATCTTATCTAAACAATTCAGTATTTGTGATTTTAGAGGGAAACAGTTAGTCTAATCAGGTGTTTTTGGGTGTATTTATAGCAATAACTCACAATTAGCACGAAATCAACTCATAAAATGTGAACGGGAGGATTTTTCAAAATGCTGACATCAGCACATTTCATGGATGTGTGATATTTGAGACCATAAAATAAAAGATTGAGCAACTAAAACCATGCACAATCCAGACTGAAGAGGTAGTACACATCGTCAAAAGGCAAATCCGCAGAATAACAACACGTTTCAGACCCAGAGAGGCATGTACAATATTGAGCATACTGTATTGAAGTACAGTAATTCCCAATGAGTATTTACAGTGCAACTGATCCACATGTTTGTTACTCCCTCGATCATCTAATTGAGTCAATAACCACAGTTTATTGAGCTGAAATTAATTGTCATGAAAGAAACGGTGGAGGCTCAATTGGATGATCAATGGAGTGACCAAGGTAGTTCAAATCATGTGGATCAGTTGCACTGTACTAAATATTCATTGGGAATTATTGTACTTCAATGTATAATAGTGTACATGCCTCTCTGGGTCTGAAACGTGTTGTTATTCTGCGGATTTGCCTTTTGACGATGTGTACTACCTCTTCAGTCTGGATTGTGCATGGTTTTAGGTTGCTCAATCTTTTATTTTATGGTCACAAATATCACGCATCCATGAAATGCGCTGATGTCAGCATTTTGAAAAATCCTCCCATTCACACACTTTATGAGTTGATTTCGTGATAATTGCGAGGCGTTGCACTAAGTACACCCAAAGACACCTGATTAGACTTGTTTCTCTCTAAAATCACAGATACTGAATTGTTTAGATAAGATTAAAGGATGATGACGTCATCATTTTTGCACGCCCTTTTTCTCACTAACTGGCAAACAGTTTTGAGGGGAACTTTTTGGGGAGAGTCCTTGCACCTAAGCAAAGCAATTTGGCCCGAAAAATTCTATTCCGCGGAGGTGTATAGCGAAACGTAACAATATCGCCATGCGGCCCACGACCTTTTTCTTGACATTCTTAAGTCTCAAACAAAGAACAAAAAAATATTCAACAAACTAATGTTGCATGAGCGTAAACTTCAAAGTTACGTTGAATTTCTACTTCAGTTAAATAGTCCTCTTAACAAATTAAAATTGTGTTGCAGGTGGTCTACTAACGGAAATGTCGTATCCTAATTGCCTTTTTCTGTTTACTGCATGTCTGAAAACTATTTACTACTGGTAAGATTAAAAAGGTTAGAAATAATAAAGTCGAATCAATTCATAACGTGTCAAATAATCGAGCTTCCAATTTCGATCTAACAGCGTCTCTGCTCAGTTTATTCTGCTACAATTTATCCTGTAGAAGCCTATATTATTGCTTTACTACTTTACCTTGCTGCTCATGACGGTGATGGCGATGGTGATGGTACCTGCATAGCACCACGGCCAAAAGGTTAAAAATAACGAAAAGAAGGAAAACCTTCCTATCTGATAACAGTTCCATAGCGAGCCTTGTTACTCGCTAATTGCAAAACTGATAGTTTCTTAACTTGTGAGGGCTATGTAGAACATTCCATGTGCATGACGTATGAATAATCGGTTAAAGTAAACTATTTTGACGTTCAGTAAGCAAAGGCATACACAAATGAATTTTCGACCTACTGATCACTCTAAACAACAGCGTCTGGCGACGAAGAACTCACGGGTCAACGAATGCGAAACGTAAACTCGACCTCAAGGGCCGTCTGAAGCGTGTCAATTCCAACTGAAAGTCACGCAAGGCTGATAACTGAAATAGCCCGCCGAAAATTGTTGGTTAGTCTAGAGTGTGCTGTACTTTCGTTGATCAACAAACTTCTCTCTGCCATCCATCTGCAAGTAACCCAAACTATGGTCAATCCATTCATTCTGCGTAGAAAAGTATCCTGCTTTTCTCGAATTATTCCAACAGCGTTTTCATTAGACCGTTTCACAGAAAGTTTGCAATCCATCTACAAAAAAAAAGATTTTCTTGCTTGCACAAGAGAGCACTTTCATGTTTAATTCGTATTCCTTATAAATTTCCTTATAAATTATTGCCACGATGTTTTGACGAATGTATTCTGGCTCAGCAATTTCAAAATTAACCGTCATTCATGATTGGCATTTGGTTTTGAGCACTTGTCAGTTACTTGCAATTGACTGCTATTCTTTGCATTTTAGTGGAGGCTTTTGTGTAGCTCCTCAACTTTCTGGAAATTTATAGAAGATAGATTTATATGTATAGAAAGCTCATTTCACTCTATATACCAGCAGAAATATTTTAAGGTTGGTAATACTGAGAGGGCATTAATCGCGTGAAACAATCGCGGGTCACATAGCAAGTGATCCGGAGACACGTTTCTCACTGATATGAAAGTCTGGAAGTATTATCACCCAATTTTCCATGGATAAACCGAGTAAATTTCTTCAGATCTCTGATAATGATCACTTTTCTTGTCATAATCATATTCAAATAACTGCTATATATGATGTATCATTTTGATGCAAAGAGTTTTAATGACTTAGCTAGAATGGAAACGATGTTTGCATGCATTTTTCCATTCAGTATTTTTATAGATACTCATGCATTTTCTTAGAAAAAGCAGGACGAGAAAAGAAATCCAAACAGATCTTCCACATCCATACAGCAATACTACTGCGACCTAGCTTCAAGTAACGTGCAGGATGTGAATGCCTTGATTGTACTGTATACAGAAGACGTAGGATGCATGAAACGTATATACTGGCTGCAAAATTATGATTCACATTTCTGAAGCAAAGTTTTTATTTCAAAGAATCTATTTTAAAATCTAGTAAATTCAAAGAATTTTGTGTTTTAAAGACACGGATCACTGAGCCAAATGAGAATCATAATATCATCATTTCTCTTGCAGACCAAGTCTTCTTTTAGGAAAATTAATACCTGTACTTGAAACAAGAGTTTTTTATCCAACAAAATTTTTGTCAGTGTAAATTTTACTTGCATGAATACAATAATCAAGGTTTCAGCCACGGTTTCCTCAAGAAACAGGAAAATTAAAACACATACTGCTTACGCTATAGTTTCTTATTACGTATGCTACACTTTGTCTTTGATTTTAAGATGAAGCAATACCTGCAAGACTCCATAACGGAATAAATTACTTTCAATTATGATAAGGATGTATCTATACGTATGGATAAATTTTCGAGTTTCCTCTCGCCAGAATACTTATGCGTATTCTCGTCTAAAAACGTAATGAATACATCTTGCTAGTGATGCGCCAGTCTAACGCACTTAGTATCCCGCCCTCCGGCAGGCCAAAAGCTGGAAATCAAATGAAGTGGGATATTAACAGGACTATATACGAATTAACAAGCCTCCAAGAATTTTCCTTGTTTTTCATACTGTTCCAAACATTTCATCAGCAGCAGGGAATAACATATCAGTACTTAGCAATGGTTGATGGGATGCATCAACTAACAACTGGTTCTGGCCTGCAAACAAGTGACCACGAGATCTTAATCACTGCCAGGAAGTCAATTTTAACAAACCCATCCAAGAAATTGATCTGTATTCCCTTTTAGATTTCTTGCTTTAACATATCATGTACATAATTCTAGCAGTATCTATTTAATTCTGTATTATAGTAAATTGCTCGCCATTCTATGAAACGTACCCCAGGGGTAACTGTGAAATCCACCTGTCTACTGCAGTAGAATTAGAGGATAAATAAATAGGTTGATCACGATGATGCAAGCAAGTGACAAGTCTTAATTCCGCAATGTAAAAGATTTAATAACATTTGCATTGTTTGTAAGACACATACTAATAAAATACTTGCGTATTTTTAAGCCAGATAAGGTTATCATTCCAGGAGATGTACTGCAAGCAAGGCAAGAATATTTCGGTTCCTAAGACAACTGGCAAGTGATAATTTTGTATTTAAGGGACTCTAAAATGAGATAGGATAAAAGCGTGCTCGATTTAAAGCGTGCTCGATTTAAAAAAATGGACAGAGCAGGCGATCAACGGCGAGCCAGTAGTATTGTCTGAAAAGGCATATGGATAGCAATGAACTGATTCTGATTCAATCCGTCCTTCGACGTTGGGGCGCCTGTATCTTCCTCCGGCCACATCGTTGGTAAATTATAAGCTTCACTAAAACTATTGTAGTCAGAATTTCACCGTAAAGGAAGCAAGAAAAGATAATGAACAATGATTAAACTGTCAATAGAAGGTATGGTATTTGATAACATCATTTTCTCTGTTCATCTGCATTTTATCTTTCCCATGCAGAGGCTTGAGCTAATGTCATGTGTACCTGTTGCATTGATTATTTTCTCATGACCTATTTCAATTCATTTTCATAGCAGAAGTAACGAGGCAGTGCTAAGAAATTGGTAGGGACCTATTTTCCCGGCGTCGATAGTCTACTATTTACTACAGAGTTGATTTTGATTTAAAAAAACACTTTATTGTGCAGTAGCAAGTCCACATTATTGCTTTCATGACGTCATTGGCCTACATACAACAAATTTCGTAGTTCAAAGAATGGCGCAACTAACCACTAACAAAGCATAATGCTATCCAGAAATACATTCCGCGTAGATTATGATTTCCTTTTTAAAGACGATCTGTTACCATACCTGGCTAGGGTGGTTGAAACTGAACTGTAATTTTTAAACGTGTCGGGCTCACAGTTGTATTCGACTCCAGCCCCAACCGATATTATTTTCCGAAATGTCAGTTTTTGTAACTTCGGTTATTTGATCCATTCTGTTACCGTAGCTACATCAATGGAGCCTAAAATCCTCTAAATCAAAATATTAAATGAAACTATTTTATTTAGGGAGTAGTTTCAGTCTCGATGTTAGAGGTCATGTTTTATTATAGATGGAAAACCTTCCGGAGAAGATGTAGATACCTTTCAACGACGAACCGACTAGATAGTACTTCTTTCCTGTTGTATTCATTGAAACAGTGTCTCATCGACATTTGCAAGGAAAATATTTTGTATTTAAAGTGTTTAGTTGTGCGGGATGTGTGATCTCGACGTATGATGGTAGAGAAAAACTCATTTATCACGGCAATATTGATCATTCCTATAGTTATAGAGTCGTATTAAATTTCAATTAAATTTCAAAAAGCTGCTTAATGAGAGTTTAAAGAACCCTACTCGGTCTACGCCAGAGGATCTGACCGCAAAAACCTGTCGATTTTGCTTCAAGCTTGAAAACAGTGTCCGAGTGAAACAAAATGGAACAAAAATATGTCCATGATTTCGGATCTCTGCTATTTTAGTCTGATAAAATAGTGAAGAGGATTGTTTAAGGTTTACCACATAAATCTTACGTCGATTCCATTGCTTCATTTTACTGTCAAATTCTCGATAGAATTTGGCTCCTTACACCCTCCTTATGCAGTTATAGAAGACGAATTTAACTCGGAAGGGTTAGTATTGCAGTGATCAATGAAAATTTCTCCACCAGGTTCCGTTGGACCCCATTGCCCAACTATGCACTTTAGGCAAATGGTAGTTTTAGTAAGAAGCAATCTTTAGAAAATGCAATTATGGATACTTGCGCTCACATGGTTTATGTAATTTATAGTATCCGACGTTTTATTATCGTCTTTTCTAGCAATATGTCATTCGAAATTGGTATCATGAAAAGTTCAACTGTTCCTCAGATCGCTGATGCACCATACGTCCTGCCCAATATCTATGCGTCCTGATAAATCAATCTAAAGTTGTTAAATTAAGCAAATCATCCAGCATTCTTATCATTTGAGATTCCGAATAGATAATTAGAGAGATAGGATAGATAGGAGTATATTTCAGACATAGAAACGATGCATACAAGCATAACAGTTAGAAGGTACATGCTTTGTTACAATTTACAAATATGATATGAACGCTCCTTTCTTGATGCCAAACGTCAAGCAAGACCAAAGAGGCATTTCATGGGAGGGTTTCCATAATATGTTGCAGTTATTCAAAATCTGTGCTGAAATGTGGTATATATGGCGTTGTGGGTATTTCTTCTGACACTAACAATGTTTGCCTGGAGCTGCGGATGATAGCAACAGGACTGGAAACAAAGGGGGATTCTACAGCCTAAATCAACTCGCTTTTCCAATCCGTTCTCTTTGTATGTTCTACATTATATAAAGTTCAACAATGTATTGGATATAGATGGGCAGGACAGAGTCCTTCCTTTGCTGTGAAATAAAACAACGATTTGAAGTATATTTAGTAAGCAAGTTATTATGTAGATCACAACGATCAAGGTAGGATTAAGGATTTACCACATGGATTTCTATGTTTGGATTGGATTCCAAACACGAGTGACTTTGGGAGAACACGAGCACAGCGTAAGAAAACACGAGCCTTTGGCGAGTGTTTTCTAGC
>OFHS01001716.1:5948-18039 GCA_900245855.1 Calvadosia cruxmelitensis
AACACACCTGTTATCAACACAGTTTTACCACAGACAGGTTTCAGCTTCCTTGGAAATATCAGATAATACACCTGCTCAATTATGGAAAATAGAACCACAGCTATAGTAGATAGTAGAGACAAAACAAATGCCATCTTCAGTTGTGCGGATGGGAATAGGTAACTTGAAATAGGATGAAATAGGTAACTAAATAGGTAACTTGAAATAAGTTGGACTTTGACTCTTTGAGCTTGTTTTGCTGTCCCGGTCACCCTGATGAATCAATCTCAATGTGAATAACTTGATAGAGGCTACTTCAACAGCCTCACCGAAGAAAACCGAATGGCGATTGGCAACATTGTTTAGCAACAAGTTACCGTTTTAAAAAGATTGTTTACAAGCGCTTGTCGTTGGTGAACTTACAGACAATTTATTACCACTGGAGAAAAGACGGTAATGTGTCTACTATGAGTTTAATTAGCTTTGTTTTGTTGAATGAAGACGCATATCAGCCAAATATTACACCATTGTGACCGACACCGTCCTAGTAATAATGATCCAGTAACTTCAAGTCTGTTTCTTTCAGCTTTCGTGAAATTAAGATTCTTCTGTTGAAAATTGAATGAGCTGCGTTAATTGAGTCATGGGTTCATAGCTATTAGCTAAAGTTAATAGTTAGGGTTACTATTTGTCTCGTATTTCTCTTGAGGAACGTTTCTTCCCAATGTAGGCCAGATTGGAATCTTTGTATTTTGCGCGGCGGAGAAAAATTTTCCGAAATATTTTGCGCGGATGGCCTCTCGTTGATGTGACAAAAATGCGCGGTCCAGTCGCGGTTAACGAGAGGCCAACCGCGCAAAATATTTCGGAAAATTTTTCTCCACCGCGCAAAATACAAAGATTCCAGTCTGGGATTGTAGGAGATGGATGTTCCGTTTTCCGTTTTTTCCCCATGGGCCATGGTTGAGGTTGGGTAGCCCTGTTGATAGTAGATAATGATGGCAAATATTCATTCTCGTGCCATCGGCCCCAAAACTCCTGATCCAGTTTGCAGAGTATGGCACTTCTCTCCGAGATCTCGGGGGCGGCTGGGCCCAAAACCAGACTGCAGAGCGTGGCAAGTGTGCCTCCGAGATCTTTCGAGTTCTAGAATTTACCTGTACAAAAAGGCCACCTGTCTTCAAAGGTCATTTTTCTCAGATCCCAGAGGCGACCTTTATAGACAGGTTTCATTGTGGTTTAATCTTGACTTTTGTTAATATGTATTAATTCATTAATGGTTTATAATTGTATCATTGGTTTAATTTTTTTAGAAAAACCAGACATTGGTGTCAACAAACAGCTGATCTGTTCATGTGTGTTTGCATCTGTGTTATTCGAACCCAACCATCCAACAAATTCAATTCAAGTGTAATAGTGTTTACAGCAGCAATGTGTATTATTTTGTTTATTTCACTTTTTCAGGCTAATTTAAGGACTTAAACATGTACGGTGGAACTCAGGGTGGCACGGGCCAGTACGGACAGCCACAGCAGCATTATCAACAACAACAACAGCCATCTTCACAACAACACTACCAACAACAAGGTGGTCAATATCAACAACAACAACGCCCACAACAGCAACAGTATCAGCAACAGGGAGGCGGCTATCAACAACAGCCACCTCCGCAACAGCAATATCAGCAACAAGGCGGTCAATACCAACAACAACAACAACGCCCACCGCAGCAACAGTATCAACAACACGGAGGCGGTTATCAACAACAACCACAACAACAGCAACACCAGCAGCAATTATGGTCGTGGTTTGCTGCAGTTGACGCAGACAGATCTGGTAGCATCACGGCAAACGAATTACAGCAAGCGCTGACAAACTCAAATTGGTCTCACTTCAATCAAGAAACATGTCGCTTGATGATCGGTAATATCTTAAATGTGATGCATTTGATATAAAACCCATTTTAGTGATCCTACTCCAGTTCCATTTACAATAGTTTACCATTAGCAGCAGTTATATTTTGACATGCACTTTGCTCCTAGCGGCAATTTAGGTTGTAATACAAGCTAATGTGGGCAGAGTTCCGCAAAGCAAAGCCAGACAAAATGTTAAATTTTCAACTTTTGTCGTGCGCAGGAGAGAATTAAAAAGTCAAACAGCATATGGTTGGTCTGCTTGTAGCAGCGATCAGTTTGGTATATAGCATCTAGCCTTTGATGGAAAAACACTAAGTTTTATGTCACAATCATACAGACAGACAGACAGACACGTTTGGGCCATTTGTAGGTAGATGCACTGTTTTCCAATTTGTGAAACCCTGTCTCTTTGCATTTTGAGATGCAAGTGAGATTTACGTCTGAACACCAGAAATAGCGTTGTTTGAAGTCTATTTGGCCATTTTCTGTTCCATGATTCTCAGTTTCAAGGATTATTCTTGGCTGTCAAATTGAGTGGAATTTGGACGTGGCATAATTTCAGAGCAGCTCTCCCTGGCGTAATATTTGTGGTATTAAAAAAACAAACTTTCCAGTAAGGAAGCTAAGGTATAAACAATTTTTGGCCTTGATCGATCCCACCCATCTGCAAACTGTTTTGTCCAAATTGAGACCCAAGCCTCGCTGCTGCAGAGAAGTCTGATGTCAGCTGCCTCATGGCATGGGACGTGAAAGCATTTGCCAGCCCACTGTAGATGCAGAGCATTTTGCGGTGAAAGAAGGGAGGATGAGAGCTGCTGCCAGACGATAGTTCATTTTAGAAAGATTTGAAACAAATTTGGCACATTCTTGCCTAACCAGAATTTTAATGAGCTGCAGAGAAAATTCCCGCTGTAGCTGATGCAATGGCAAGAAACGTAACTTTTAAAGCTTAATTTGATAGAGCTCATAAAGTAGTAGTGAGGCATGCAGGACCATTCTTATCAAATTGTATATATTCTTAATTCTTGTTTTTAAGTTTTGCATGTTGCTCACCATTCTGTGAAATATACCATGCTGGTAACTGTCACTAGCAGTAGAATGCGACGTTAAGTAAATAAAGTGACGATGATGACGATGATAAAACCCACAGCATTAATGAACGGCAGTATTGAACGGAGGCAGTTTCTCTGTTTCTGAGTTTATTTTTCTTTTCCTTACTAAGGTTTGTTTGATCGTGATCAAAGTGGTACAATTGACTTCAACGAGTTTTGTGGCTTGTGGGATTACATTCAGCAATGGAAAGGTGCATTTGATCGGTATGATACTGACCGTTCTGGTGCCATTGAGGAAACAGAGCTGTTTCGTGCATTGCAAGAAATGGGATTCCGCCTTTCACAAGATTTTATTCGACTTGTCATTTCAAAGTAAGTCTTTGTGCATTGCCATGCCAATGTAATTGGTTGTATTTAGAAATTAATTAAATTGAAACCAATTAAATTCTTTAATTGGTTTTGCTATTTTGCTACAAAACAGTGTAAGCATGCGAAGGTCATTCATTCATTCATTTCTTTTATTGACGTGTGTGAAGGACATTTGTGTTAGATAAAACAATTCCCAGCGAGTAGTTCTGTATGATACTGAAAGGTGCTCAGTTATTCCTGAGCAGCAGCATCAGCCAGGAGCCTTGTGACTCAAAACCTTTCATAATGGTCACCTTTGGACCTAGGAGGATAAGGAAATACAGTCAAATCTGTATTAGCGGCCACCTCTATAGAGCAGCCACCTGTTTATAAAGGCCACTTTTCATAAACTTCTATAGAAATCAACCTGGACAAAAATGTCACCTGTCTATAAAGGTCATTTTTCTTGGGTCGCATAGGTGACCATTATAGACAGGTTTCACTGTATTATTATTTTCGACAGTGTATGTTCAATTGTTGAAGGGAACAGCCCCTTCCTGTTCTTACAAATACATCCCATACAATTGGACTTGAACAATTTACGGTTACAGGAGACCGAGAGATCATTACAATTAATATCACGATACAAACATCACAATAGACTAATGTCCGTCCAAAGCCGTGACAGTGCGATGCACCCAACCAGTGGTAATATTTTATAATCCGCTGGATGCAAAACATACTGTAGTTTTTGTTCATTCATCCAGCCTTCACGCACCGTCACAATATTTCCCACAGTTTTCCGTACTTGTAATCACCTGTATCAACAGACCACCTGTCTTAAGAGACCACTTAGTAGTCCATGCACTTTCCTTTCAGATTCGATACACTGGCACGACGTAGTCTGAAACTAGATGACTTCATACAAGTGTGTGTCATGCTTCGTGGCCTGACTGACGCCTTCCGGCAAAAAGATACAAGTATGAACGGTCAGATCACCGTCAGCTATGACGACTTCATGTGCATGTCGATGGCTAATAAACCGTAAATTCTTGAAAATCTTCATACGTAGCATTTTAAAGGGAGACAATATCGCTCTTGTATCTCGAGTTGATCACTTGTGAATAAAGTAATTTCATTTTGGGATATAAGGAAGACATGTAGATGTTTACGTATTGCTGGACATTTTGATCGGGTGTATATAACAAATTCAGTGTACATGCTGTTCTTGCCCGTAATCCATTTAATCGGGTGTATAAATCAAAATCAATGTGCATCCTGTAGACGTGTACTGTTCTTGCCTGTAATCTAGTATTGCTTGTGTCGATAACGGTATCTTCTACTGCTGATGAAGCCACTTTTCTGAATTGTCTCCTGTTTTAGTAATTTCTTTTTTGCCTCAGTTCACTTGTAACCATTTGGTTGTCTATTCATATTGCTGACTTACAAGAAAGGAAACAAGGTTTCAAGTTAATCAAATATGGTTTGAAGTCTTTCTTAGGGGTGTCTGTAAACATCTACAGTCAAATCTGTATTAACGGCCACCTCTACAGAGCAGCCACCTGTATATAAAGGCCACTTTTCATAACCCAAATGATATTTTATATAGAAATCAACCTGGACAGACCTGTCTATAAAGATCATTTTCCTTAGATCCCAAAGGTGGCCATTATAGACAGGTTTAGGTGTCATTGTATAACCGCGGCAAATTACTATCGTTTTGGTCATTCAGTAAGAAATCTGATAAACCGAGCATCTCCGCCACTTAGATCTGATAACTGCGAACTTGATAGTTCACCATAAGGCTTTATAAAAAGGCAAGGGAAATATGCGAAAAGAACAAAATGAATGAACAATTGAACAGTGTGTGATTTTAATCAAATCAATTGATGTGGATTTCAAAAGCATGGAAAGATGTGGTAAAGACATAATGCGTTCCCTTTATTGCGTTGTACAATTAATTGAATTAAATTTGATGTGATTAATATTTTTTCATATTTTTTTCATTTCATTTGCGAACCCTCACTAATAACCGTTTAGACGAGTTGTGCTATACATGTTTTCCTGCGAATGAATATTCTTATATTTACAATGTTCGATTATATATTGCATGAGGAAATCGCCGTTTATCGAACCATAAATTTGTTTGTTTTTATCCTCTTCTGATGTTGGTTTTTGTTGCTTCTGTCGTGACTTTCAAGCCAGTTGATCATTTCATCTCTGCTTTGATTCGACCTTCGATGCTTCAATATAGATGCTGGCGGTGTCTTCTTTGTTGCGGGCTCACTCTCTGCACGACCATCGTTAGTCCATACCGTCACCTAAAACGTTTGTCGATACGATTTAACTTAGTTGCTATCTCATTGGATAATGACCCCATATTGTTTATTATTCCCACTTGTTGAATTCCGTTTGCCGTACTTGCTTTGCTATTTCACTTTGCTTCACGTTCCACATTGTCTCCTTACATTGTAACTTCATCAGTGACGGGCAAGAAACCAAGCGCTTGCACTGCCTTACCGCATGACGAGGTGTTTGGATTGCCTGATGCAAACAATTGGTATGTGGAGAGAGAGACACTCAAATCTCTAAAAACACTTGTAGGGTCGTGTTCTTCCAATGCTTTTCTCATGTCTCCCTACATCCCTTATACAGTCAAACCTGTATTAGTAGTCACCTCTATAGAGCAGCCACCTGTGTATAAAGACCACTCTTCATAGCCCCAAAATGACAATTTCTATAGCAATCAACCTGACAGAAAGACTACCTGTCTATAAAGGTCACTTTCCTCAGGTCCCAAAGGTGACCATTATAGACAGGCTTGACTGTAGTTCTATAAAATTCCATTTGTGGCACAACCTGTTTTACTTACCGTGAATGAATATAACGTTTCTGGTTGCAGCATCTTAACAAGACAGCTTCTCTTCAATCCGTAGTAAACTCTCTGCAAATAGAATCATGCATTACTGACGGCAATGAGTAACTATGGTAACCCCCAGTTTCTACAATGCCTAAATGATTTTAAAGGTTCAACTGTTTGAGCCCCACACCCGGTACGGATTTTAAAACTTGTTTTTCTTGCTCATTGAAATCTGTTTAAAATGTTAAAATGACCCCCCCAAAAAAAACAAGCAAATAATGAATTCATTTTGGTTGATTTTCAAACCTTTTGAATATAACAAGTTTTTAACTAGCTCCAAGATTTCTTCTGCTTGAATTGAAGACATGTAATGAACATCGGTTAATTTACTAGAACTATAAGCTTATAAACCATTTACTAGTACAGTGAAACCTGTCTGTAATAGTCACCTTTGGGACCTGGGTAAAATGACCTTTATAGACAGGTGGTCTTTTTGTCCAGGTTGATTTCTATAGAAAGTGTCATTTTATGGTTATGAAGAGTGGTCTTTATACACAGGTGGCTGCTCTATAGAGGTGGTCGCTAATACAGGTTTGACTGTATAAATGCATGACGACATGCCTACTATATGAGTATTATATTAGTATTGATATTAATATGAAATGCATACATACATATCAAAAGTTTTGTCTTTTTTAACCTGTCTTCACTACGATTGATTTAATTTACCTTATCTACTCACTATAACTAACTGGTGTAGTTTAAACTAATCTTTCTTTGTATTTTTGCTTAGGAACTAGCAAGAGTAACCCAATAAGGCAACATCTTTTTCCATTTAGGCCCTCGGCATATAACATCACATAACAGTCTTAGTAAGTACATGATGCAGGGATTTTGTCTAATATCTATATACAAGCAAACCTGTATTAGCAGCCACCTCTATAAAGCAGCAAAGCTACCTGTCTATAAAGGTCATTTTTCTCAGGTCGCGAAGGTGACCATTATAGACAGGTTTCACTGTAGTATATACGGTACAATTCGAATATATCCAAGGTGGTTGGGTACCTTTCTGTTGACTTTGACTTCATATCCGTTGATGCGACTGTTAGGGGATTCGAGAGGGGCCTCCCATTTGACCCCGATTTCATGAAGACCCACCACAGTTAGCTCTGGTCTGCTGGGAGCGTAGTGATCTGGTGAAACACACAGTGATTTGTATTGTAACCAAGGATAGAAAGTACTCTTGAGGAATTTACTCAGATACTGTACTCGGAGTAAACGTTAAGCGCGATCGCTACTTTACCGAGGATTAAACTGTGGATTACTGAAGAGATATTTATAGTTTCAGATACGTCTATTAACCCTTGTCCTGCTCATAAAACTAGTTAAATGAAGGCTTGAAGTCGCTTTATTGATTGCTGATTGGTTGATCGCTAGAGACTAACTATGTGATTGGTTATATGTTGCTACTTTTGAATTGTTTCGAAACGTGTTTACACGTCAATAGCAGGACAAGGGTTAAAAAATGGAATAATTATACTGAGGAAGAGTAACAGTACATCATATTTGATCTGAATTACATCTAATTGGAAGGCTCCCTTGTCGATTGAACAGAAAGAGTAAAGCAACGGTTGGAAGGTATATATAACATACTGAAGCGTAGTGTTCGAATTGTGATGGAAGCCTTCTGTCCTTTCCCTCGTTTTGTTACGGTACAAACCTGTAGGGGAGAACAGTATCGTATAATATTTTAAACTTTGTAATATTTTAGTTAATTTCTGACTATGTGTCCTGTTTCCTAAGTTCATCATTTTTATATTTTTGCATGCTGTAGCTCCGGCTACTTATAGAAAGTGTTCGAAGGTTTAGTTTTAAAGTTTTAACGCTATATTCAACATTATACCCTTGTCTATTATCCCTTTTAAATTGTACGTAATTATTTATTTTTGCCCGGCATAGTCTGTATATGCCGCTGGAGCAGTATGCTCAAAGCTGAGTCAGCTCCTGTATTGTAAGATGACGATGATGATGGATATTTATAATATTTTTAATCGTTTAACGTTTCAATCAGGTAGCTAGTTTATAGTTTTAACTAATTTTATAATTTTCTTGATTCGTCCAACGCAGTGAAAGCATATAATCGTAAATTTTTCGCCATTTGCTGCATCATCTTGGAATCGTCGGACTTAAATGCTTGCATTATACAGTCGAAGCTGTATTAGCAGCCACCTGTGTATAAAAGCCACTCTTCATAACCCCAAATGACACATTCTATAGCAATCAACCTGGACAGAAAGGCCACCTGTCCATAAAGGTCAATTTTTCCAAGTTCCATAGGTGACCGTCAAGACGGGTTTCACTGTACTCTTAAGATGTGCAACTTGTTCTTGCAAACTTGTGACCTTCACTCACTGGCCAGTCTTTAATTTAATAACTCACATTGAATGTGTATTCGGTATCAGCTTTGAGATTGCTTGCCACGTGATAACATGTTTTCGGCTCGTAATGCAGATTATTTCCTACAGAATGAAGAAGAGTAAATAAAATGTTACGCGATGTAAATAACATTTGAAACTTGAAATGTAATATGCGGCAAGGGCCGCCTTCAGTAAGCAAATGCTTTGCTAGAAGGAATGCTGCTATTGTATGGTATTGTATTTGTAATGTGTTGTATTGTATTGTATCGCATTGTTTTGTATTGTATTTCATTGTTTCTCTTTGTATTGTATTGCATTATATTGTATTGTTTTTTCTAGAACAGCATAGCAGAATATAAACACGATACAGATTGAATATGAAGTACAATAATAACAAGTAAGGGTCTTCTTTTATTTGCCTTTAATTAATTGATAAAATTCTCACGTTACATCACGTGGTGCGTAATTGTTGAAATTGAATTCACCTGTTTCAGTAACCAGATATCCTTTCAGAACACCGTAGAGTGCATCAGGTGGATCCCATCTCAGAGTAGTGGAAGATGATGTTATAGATACGGCCCTCAATCCTTTTGGGGGTCCAGAAACTGAAACGTAAAATAATGAGCCAATCTCAAGAATATTCTGGAAATAGCAATCAAAAAGCTTCCTAAGACGTACAACATAGGGGTTTCTCACCCTAACATCTAGCTGGGTGGTAGGGAGTACAACATTCTTGTTTTCTGACCCTCACGTCTAGCTGGCTGTCAGGGGGTACAACGTAAAACACTTTCATCTGTTTTACTTACTGGCTTTCATAGTTGTTGCTATGGCAATATCACTGAATGGGCTTTCTTCATCCTCTTTTGTCTTTCCGCGGACCTTGAACTCGCCTTGCTGTTTTTCTTTCAAATTCTTTACTGTGTAAAATCTTTGTGGACCGCGATAGATCAGCTCTTCACCTTGAACGACAACATGTTCGAATTTATTTAAGAGGTCTGAAGAGTTTTCCCTGGCCGGTTTTTTATATTGGTCGTTTGCTTTGAGCAGCCACCTGTCTATAGTGGTCACTTTCAAAATATCCCAAAATAAGAGCTTCTATTGACACAACATGACATATGAATGATAAAACCTTTCTTGAATGACCACACAATGGACCAACAATAAGTGACCTCTTAATTAACACAGATGGTCATACAACACAGGTAAATTGCATTGTTTTTAGTTTTAAGAAATCATTTGAAGATGTTCTCTTATAGCAAGCGATCACTTAAGGCATGTTGACCTGTTTAAACCATATGGCCTTGATGGCAAAAATTACTCTGAATCCTGTCTATAACAGCCAACTCAGAAACCAAAAGTAATTGACTTGAAAAGGCAAATGGCCTTTAAGTACAGGTTAGATGTTTACGGGATATTGTATTAAACATATTGCATATGCTATTACAGCAGAAACTGCTTGCATGCAAAATGAACTTATACAGTCAAACCTGTGTTAGCGGTCACCTCTATAGAGCAGCCACCTGTGTATAAAGGCCACTCTTCATAACCCCAAAATGATACTTTATATAGAAATCAACCTGGACAGAAAGGCCACCTGTCTATAAAGGTCACTTTCCTCAGACCCCAGAGGTGACCGTTGTAGACAGGTTTCACTATATGCAGGNGTAAGTTGTATGGTATTGCATTGCATTTTATTGTATTGCATTGTATTGCATTGTGTTGTATTGTGTCGTAAGTTGTATGGTATTGCATTGCATTGCATTTTATTCTATTGCAGTGTATTGTATTGTATTGCATTGTATTGTAATGTATTGTGTTGTATTGTATTGTATCGCATTGTTTTGTAACACAATTTATATTTTATTGTATTGTTGTTTTAACACAGCGTAGCAGAATATAAACATGATACAGATTGAATATGAATTACAATAATAACAAGTAAGGGTCTTCTTTTATTTGCCTTTAATTAATTGATAAAAATTCTCACATTACATCACGTAGTGCGTAATTGTTGAAATTGAATTCACCTGTTTCAGTAACCAGATATCCTTTCAGAACACCGTAGAGTGCATCAGGTGGATCCCATCTCAGAGTAGTCGAAGATGATGTTATAGATACGGCCCTCAATCCTTTTGGGGGTCCAGAAACTGAAACGTAAAATAATAAGCCAATCTCAAGAATATTCTCGAAATAGCAATCAAAAAGCTTCCTAAGACGTACAACATAGGGGCTCCTCACCCTAACATCTAGCTGGCTGGTAGGGGGTACAATAGTTTTGTTTTCTGACCCTCACGTCTAGCTGGCTGTCAGGGGGTACAACGTAAAACACTTTTGTCTGTCCTACTTACTGGCTTTCATAGTTGTTGCTATGGCAATATCACTGAATGGGCTTTCTTCATCTTCTTTTGTCTTTCCACGGACCTTGAACTCGCCTTGCTGTTTTTCTTTCAAATTCTTCACTGTGTAAAATCTTTGTGGACCGCGATAGATCAGCTCTTCACCTTGAACGATAACATGTTCGAAATTATTTAAGAGGTCTGAAGAGTTTTCCCTGGCCGGTTTTTTATATTGGTCGTTTGCTTTGAGCAGCCACCTGTCTATAGTGGTCACTTTCAAAATATCCCAAAACAAGAGCTTCTATTGACACAACATGACATATGAATGATAAAACCTTTCTTGAATGGCCACACAATGGACCGATAATACTTGACCTCTTAATTAACACAGATGGTCATACAACACAGGTAAATTGCATTGTTTTTAGTTTTAAGAAATCATTTGAAGATGTTCTCTTATAGCAAGCGATCACTTAAGGCATGTTGACCTGTTTAAACCATATGGCCTTGATGGCAAATATTACTCTGAATCCTGTCTATAACAGCCAACTCAGAAACCAAAAGTAATTGACTTGAAAAAGCAAATGGCCTTTAAGTACAGGTTAGATGTTTACGGGATATTGTATTAAACATATTGTATATGCTATTACAGCAGAAATTGCTTGCATGCAAAATAAACTTATACAGTCAAACCTGTGTCAGCGGTCACCTCTATAGAGCAGCCACCTGTGTATAAAGGCCACTCTTCATAACCCCAAAATGATACTTTCTATAGAAATCAACCTGGACAGAAAGGCCACCTGTCTATAAAGGTCACTTTCCTCAGACCCCAGAGGTGACCGTTGTAGACAGGTTTCGATATATGCAGGCAGTTACAACTTTCTAGCCTAGTAGTACATTGCACTTCGAAGTCAGATAACTAGAGGTGGCGCCAGAAACTTTCAGAAGGAGGGGCTAGGCTTCCCCGACAGGGGGGCTGATCAAACAGCGTAAATTTCTATAAAATACGTAAATATTGAAATCAGTACCAAATTCGCGTTTCTGAGCCTCATACTATGTTGCAATTAGCTCGTCATCTGGATGTATACAGTACGATGGCTAGTTTAAACGGGATTGTAGAAGAGATTGCCACAACTACGAGCCTAATTTCCCCCCACAGAGTAGCTGCAGATTCCCTGATGGG
>OFHS01001717.1:8690-25475 GCA_900245855.1 Calvadosia cruxmelitensis
AATGTTTGTCAGGGGACCCAGAATAATCGAGTCCGTTGCGATGCCCTACAAGTTTCAATGTATGATTCAATATTTTAGTTTCAATAAATTGAATTTGTGCTTACTTGCTGACCTGCACTTTGCTGACTAAGTTTGTGTCTAAGTTTGTAGAGTGCATATTTAATTGCAAAAACTAATTTCTAGCGGAAAAATCTAGCGAACTAGTTTTTAGAAAAAGTAGTTCTAGTTTCTAGCGAACTAGTTTTTTTGAAAACTAGTTCTAGTTTTAGCGAACTACTATTATTCGAAAGTAGTTCTAATTTTAGCGAACTAGAAAATAAATCTAGTCAACCCACCCCTGGAAACCCATAATAAAAAATACAGTGTTAATTGGCTAAAGTTTAAACAGTAAATCGTGATGGTCTCAATAGCTTAATAATGTTTTGAAATTTTCTTGTGTTTGACCTACGGATGCTTCAAAGTTCTTGTAAAGTGTCGGACCTGACTCAAGAGACACCGCATTTCATCATTTGTGGTCACTTTCAAAGTGCCTATACGAGCTGTGGGATCTCAGCGAATCCTGTTTGAGAAAAATTAACAGATCATGGCAAAACCAATCATTTCGAAATGTGGAGTCATCTTTAATTCTGATTAATTTTGATTAATTGTATTCTAGTACGGAACTACGGATGCGAATCTTGGGTTGTGTCTGCTTTAACTTCGAGTCGTCTAAATCAATCCTATGCCACTCTGCTGAGACATGCCCTTCGATACCACTAGCCTAAACATCATAGTCACACTCCGGACTGCATTTCATGTAGTGCGCGGGGAATTAATTCCCGTGCAGATTGACGTCCTAATCCACACCCGCGCAATTATTCACCAGAAAATGCCCATTCCGCGCAATAATTTATGTAGATAACATTTACACTAAATAAGCAATTTTCTTACATAAACTACTAATTTCTATTGTTTTAATTATTTTGTCTCAATTGAGTGGATATTTTTCCGGGCAGTTTGAGCCACACAAAACTCGAAAATCCCCTCGCAAAATGCAAAGAGTGAAGTCGGGCCATACTGCATTGAGATGTATGACACTGTCAGGGTCTGCTGTTGTCCGTTCTAAGAGACTCGACTTTTGTAGGTCATTTCGTGAGATCTGAGCACTACGCCCGTAAGCCACTCCATGACGTCATCATCTGGAAGCCGACCGAGATGCGCCGCCAAGGACACAGCAGGGTGGTATTGTATGGTGATGTAGGCCTATTGAATGTTGATTTGGTTTCTTTGGTGTTACTTTGTCAGTCCCGTCTGACCGTGATTTATGGCGTAGTTTATGTAATAAGTGTATTAAGAGGAAAAGGGACTGCTTCTTCATGTAGAAAACAGCCTATGTTATTATTATTAGCAAGTCACGACGAACAAACGAGTATAACTGCTTACCAAATGGAATCAGAGGATTCTCGCGGAATTTCCTGACGAATCTTTGTTTTCCAGACTCTTGAGGAGGAGGGATCCATTGCTCAGGGTTGTTAAACCTATCTTCATCCTCAGTATTGCCTCCCATACTCAAAAGATCAACGTACTATTTAACTAAATCGCCTGTTCACAGTTGCAAAATAGACTAACAAAATAACAAACTGCAGTCTCCAGACTCCTCCAGAAGGACTTCACTTTCCACCCTTTTGAAAATTTACGCGAGCGAGGCAGTGGTGGACAATTCTCCACGAGCTTCTCTTCATTCTGCTTTGGTTTACAAGGAAAGGTAATAATTTGAAACGATGCTACTTTCACTCCTTTCCAAGAGGATAATTCCAAGCGTCTGCAATTGCTCGGTTGCCAAATGCTTACAACGTTCCTTGTCTGGTAAGTGTAGCTAGCCTAGCTAGTGTATCTGGTAGTTTGCAATTCACAGGCTGCCCGCGCACATTGAACATTTTGTTTCGGCCCTATAAGATATTTGATTTCTTTGCATCGCAGGTCAAATCATACCTATCACCAACAGCGTTGCTGGAGTTAAAAATACTAGAGCTATAGAATACGTTTATGGAAGGACAAAGGGACTTGTTCAATCGCGGAGTCGTTTTCAGTGCTTGTTTTCAACATTTGCCAAGAATTCATTTCTAACAAGCTCCCAGCAACTGCCTTATGTTCCGACTCGGCAATTGAACTTTCACAGCAAAAAAGGCAAACGGAAAACGAACAAGTCAGTTGCAAAGCGATTCTTACGTCTTGAAGACGGGAATTTGATGAGATGGAGAGCTGGCAAACAGCATTACATGGCATCAAAATCAAACAGAAGAAGGCATCGACTGAAGAAACCAGTGATCGTTAATAAAACACAGCTTAGAAAACTGAACAAGATGCTCAACGGGTGGTAGAAACATGCCGCATGTATATTTGAGCATGAAAGGAGCTTCTTGTCAAGGACCGCATTCCAAAAGTAATAATTGTGGTTATTTTATTTGAGCGTATGATGTCATTGAATGCAACCGGCTGATTGGCAGCAGTTCATTGAAGGATTTGCTGCTGAATAATTTGTCTAACAAGGGCAAAGCCATTCTATATTTTGTTTCATCTATGACATGTCAGCGGAAGGTGAAATTTCTTCACAAAAAACTAACGTTCAACCCCCAATGGAAAACATGTATATTGCGCCGAATATCTTCGGACTAGAGCAAAGGTCCAGCACCAAGAACTGGCGCACAGTGGCGCAGGAGATTTGAATATTTAGTACTAAACACTGCTAAAAATTCAGGCTTTTGGTGTGGTGCAACCTTGGAACAGCACTCCCTGGCGCAATCTTTACTTTAGATATTGCTAATTACAACTCAGCAATTGTACCACTGACGGAGACAGCAACAGACGCAACATATCATCAATGATTGCAGTTCTGAAACAACAATCTCTAAATTGAATGCTAAGGGCAAGCATTAATTGCCATGTCTTTAATTGAGATATTGTATGACAAGAAATAATGTTTAATATCACACTTCCCGTTTTAAAGGTGGCAAATATTTAATCTGTCTATAATCTGAAAACTAGTACACTTATAAAGAAAAGATTGAATTTAGTATCTATTTGAGATATCTAGGATTTAATTTATAATACACTGATATGGGTGTATTGAGTCATATCTTCTTGCCAAAAAAAACAGCCAGATCTCACACGCGAACCAATATCACTGTTATCAAGATATAATATCGTCATCTCATCTAAAAATCAGGGCACTTCCAAGCCAAGTTCTTCTAACAGGCGCCTTCCTCTTCCACCAGTCTTTGAACAGTAATGAGAAAATGCATCCATGTTCTTCAGGCGATGTTGATAACGAGCATACTCCAAGAAGATGTTCTCGTACATTGTTACTTGACAAGGTTAAGAAATATACTAGGCAAGATAAAAACTACATATATAATTTAAACATTATCCTAGTTTAAAGAACGTCCTGTAGTCAGACATACTCATTGAACTGAAAATATTGATGGCACACATATCCTTAATCAGAACAGCATCATTTATAGTAATTACCCAAGTGAAGCATACTACCTTGCACGCAAACAACACAGCCAAAATAATAGCCAGTCAAATCTGTATTAGCGGGCACCTCTACAGAACAGTCATCTGTGTATAAAAGCCACTCTTCATAACCCCATAATGTTACTTTCTATAGATGTCAACCTTGACAGAAAGGCCACCAGCCTATAAAGATCATTTTCCCCAAGTTCCAAAGGTGACTATTATAGACAGGTTTCACTGTATAACAAGTCGCACCTTACATCTTGTACTGACTATATTGCCCAATGTTGTAGGAAATACGGTCTGTGCTGGATCTGACATGAATGCAGCAGGGATCAACCATAACAAATGACATGACAGACGGCAAGAGATTCATTGCAACTAATATTTGCTTCTGTTGCAACCCATCTGGGGTCTAACAGAGCGGCCATACTCCTACACAGTGAAAGATACAGTGAGTTTCATTTTTCAATGACAGAAGATCTTGTTCTAAGCAGAACTCAAGGAACAAGACAGCACGGTCAATTTGGCCAAGACTAAAAACAAAGAGATCATCAAGAGGAATCAGCATCGTCATTAAGTGCAATACCCAATCAGTCCAATCAATTTACATTCTTTTCGTGGAGACTACGATCCCCAATGACTATGAAACTGACTTAGAAAATAGTTTTAAACTTAAACTTAGTGCAATCAAGTTCACAAACTTCTGAAGGGCCTATTGCGTAGCTAAGGCTGTAGGCATCTGCCTACTGTGCCTGGACCGACGAGTAAAACTGAACACAACAACTTCACCGAAGCAAGTCTAACATTTCTGGCATTAGCCAATTGTATTTCAAACTAATAAATCATACGTAGAAAACAATAATAGCAATCCAAAGATTTGTTGACTAGCAACGGTCGCAGCTTACATTGACTGAATTACTGGGCATGATGACACATAAAACAGGTGAGATAATTACGTAAGCATAACGGTGATCAAATTACGGCATAATTATTCAATTTAGAGTGTTCATATAAGGAGACTGTTCGATATAACAGGAATCAATACAATTTAGATTATCTCGAGCGGAACAGTGCCCACTTGGTAATCAGGCACTGATAACATCTATGTTTCACGATAAAGACACCAACAGAACTGAGTCATATTACAGAACGATTTGACTAAACGACATAATTGAACAACACAATACAAACAACTTGACAGGGTAACAGAACTAATTAGGTGAGGTACGTCACATGAGGACTACAGTAAGTACATCAACAAAAGATGCAAAGTCCAGATTTATAAAGATGACACATGAAAATATAAATAACAGGATAAAACATAGATAGATATAAATCTGATAGATCTAAAGAATATACCTGAACATCACCATCAGGGCACGGTTGAACATTCCCAACGACAGTAGGACAAGAACAACGTAGTTCTGCAAAAGCAAAAGTATCAAACTTAGCATGACAAGAACAAACAGCCCTGTATCCGCTACATAGATTAGCAGTTCTATAGCGAATTGATATAATTAATATCTATAGAAAACATCATCATGTTAGATGTTATCCAGATAATGAGATAAGATACAGTCACCCAGTAAGTATCTGTCAACAAATGCAGCCGGATTGTCCTACAATCTAAGGAGGAGTGATCTATATAAAGTATATATTTGATTCACATCCTGTCGCCTGGACGTGTTCCCATGGATTAACATATATATCCAAGAAACAAATTCCCTTGAGATAAATCGTCAATAGAAGTGTCGGGTTAGCTGCACAGCGCTACAGCATAAAACCTGGTTAACGTCACCACAGGTTTGAAGACAAAAGTTGCAATCATGATTGAGTGGTGATCAAAGTAGTTGATTCTGATAAAGTTTGGCTGTAGCAATATTACGCACATCTTGATACTCAAGCCGATATTACCATGGTTACACCAGCAAATAGAAGGTGTCAAGTTGAAGTAGATCAGCTAATTAATTTGAGCCACACCTTGTGATTGAGTGAGAGTAAATGATCGACCCATTTCAGCAAGACGTTAACACATTCTTTACGACTGAGTGTAATCTGCAAACAGGAAATTACAACATGAGCTACTGTATTGGCAAAAAAATTTACAAACACACCGACATCTCTTCAAGGTCAAATAGACGGTTCACCTTGGCTAGCCAAACTGACATCTCCCAGCTGCCGTATGTCTGCAGGTATCTACATGCATCCAATCCCTTGTCGACCAAACAAAGCAACTCAACTCCCTCTGCAAGGTCCAAATAAAATAGTGCCATGTACCATTTTGTGAAATATATAAAATCATTTTAAAATTGTTACGTTTAAAGTAATTCTGATTCTAATTCCATAATATTGATGGAAGGTGTTCTGTAGTATATGATCTTTGCGGGAGCAACTCGTATCATTACTTGTAAAAAGGAAATCATGTAATAACGTCTAATATCAGATACATTTTATAGATCATCAATTTCTCCACTGCCATGTCGGGAGGGTCATGACAACCTATTACTGCTTTTCAAGCACCTTAGAAACTGTATTGAGTGACGATTCGTTATAACCTCAAGTGCTGCCGATCGTAGGCATTGCAAGTAAAGAGCTTCTATAGAACGTAACACCAAAGCCAAAACAAATTCAAATTGATGATGAGCATAATTTCAAGCTGTGTCAAATTGATTGAATATATAAAAATCTTCAGTAAAACAACAGGCTTTCTTGGAATTCTACCATTCAACTTCAGTAACATCAGAATCAAGACAAAGTGGTCACTTAGGACAGGTGGTTGTTGAACACAGGTCAAATCTATCAATTCACATCGGAGAATGTACGAGACTGCGGATGACTGCATCCAGTCCAGTTATGTCACACTCGCAATTGGAAGAAACGATGCAATACAAACCTGATAATTTTCCACTTGCAATCAGATTGGTGGCAACAAGTTTGATTGTACTCTGAGATGCCCCTGACGAGCGCACGGTTGCTACTAGGCATGCCCTGGAAGACAAACATGTGCAATGAAATGGGATGGCAAAACACGCAGACATAGCCATGAGGAGATTTCCCCGCTACTGTAATCACCTCAATGCATCGTTGTAGGCACTGCTGTCGGCCATATCGGTTTCCAACAGGATCTGCACGGCACGATCTGTCTAAGAAATTGAAAGATCGACCACGAGTTATCAAACAACATAATATCACCGGTGACTGGTCATTATCACACAAATGAAGGCATGTATGGAACAGCTAGACGTCCAACTGAACATCATCATCCCTTATGTATATTTTTATTATTATCACATTAAGCTGCACACACTCTCTAGTCAATCTTGGGCAGCTGGAGCTAGATTTAGTTCCACGATGCTCAGATCATCAGATGTCATATAATCAATTCTGTGTAAGTGGCCATGGACAAGCCGTCTGCCATACGCACACTGGCTATTCTACAGCAACACATCCTTGGAATGGTGACTGGTCAGTCGGTGTGCAGTCTCAACAGTCTGTGATGTGAAGCTGGTAACTATGGCAACTGTGTTTTATTATCATCATGTACATGGCATCTTTATATATCAGTAAGTATGGTGACAGTTGCTACAATGTAGCAGGAATCATTTGATAATTTTTAATCAACTTTGTCACAGTCGTAGAACAAGCACAAGTTGAATTTGTGAACTAGCACTCAATTCTCATACTACCTCCTGCCAGATGTGGAACATTACAGATCAATCAATTAATCAATCAATCAATCAAACAATTAATCAATCAATCAATCAATCAATCAATCAATCAATCAATCAATCAATCAATCAATCAATCAATCAATCAATCAATCAATCGTCATTTAATCTGAGAAATCCGATAAGCTTACAAAGCTTTTTTGCACGGAGCAGATAATCATGAGAAATGGTGATGAAAATGTTTCCCAGAGAACATCTACATTGACCTACAGTGTTTGTTGCATAGAAGACGAGGTAGGATGATGTTTTAGCATATGTAAACATCACATATGCTTATATTTGATTCCGAATGTTTCAATGTCTTGAGCGTGCTGAGATCTATCCATCATTCAGCATGGGGGCATCAAACAAGTTTTATGGGAAACAATTTGAAGGTTGCTTTCATTGACCACATCTTAGTTTCAAAAGTATGGTAAAAAGTAGCACAACTTGGTAAATGTTAGAAGGATACAATCTGATCACCTTGCATTGAAGAGAGGATATTTGTAGCAAAACTACTAACCAAGTAAACAAAACCACAAAATAAGAACTTCCACAAAATCCTGAATCCTTACCTCGCCTATCAAGATCAACCGTTCGGCACAGGATCGAGAATGCTCAGCAGAGACACGACGGCTATCTCGAAGTGCAATGCGATACAGCTGTAGTTTCTACCACACAAGAAAAAGATACAGAGATATAATAGTTCACAAAAGCTACATTGATTAAACTCATTAGACCGAGATGAGCGTGGCCTTGCTGATTGGTTGGGGGTAGATGTGTGGCATGCATGGAAACCTTGACACCACCAATCCACTGCCAATCAATGTCAGTCTGATAAGGAGTAAAGATATTACAACTAGTAAAGACAATAAATTATAATACCCTTTGAGGTTTATAATAGATAGCAAAAGATACATTCTTATATAATACAATGTAAATAATGATCATATTTTCAAACAATTAACTGCATGCTGACAGCGCGAATCACAAAGAAATGCCACTACTTTGGGAATATCCAGCTGCATCAATGTAGAAATGGTATCCACACAACCTTGTTTACAACCCTACGTCTAACTGACGACTAATGCGGTCCTTGGTGAAATTGCACAGAAATTTCCTTCAAATGAAGGCTAATAAACTCGACACATCAGTCACTTACTGTTACCCGCACTCGGTACACACCTGGTAGAAATCATTGTCACACAGCACGTCAAATGACGCAGGTAATGACACCTTGCTACAGCAGCACAAAGAGGTTTCAGGTTGGTCATCAGCAACTGGCACACTTTTGAATTCTGTTTCTGCTTTGGCTTGCTCATCAGGTGACGTTGAAAATTCCAGCAGGTCTTTATTAGCCGAAGTATTATCTTCCGTTCCCTTTGAAGAAAGCGTAATAGATCTTTAAAATACACAGCCGTTGATAAGAAGGCATGTTTAAATTCACGTATTATACAAAAACTGAATTATGCTAGATGTAACATTTCTTACTTTACCTTGTGGAGTGGACATGATCGCCGCATCCTTTCCCTTTCCGCGTAGTGGATCGCTACCTTCCAAAAGACAGCTTCCGATTCGTCACCAAAAAGACTGGAGAAAAAAGGAGAGTTCAGAGTGTACAAGCAAAACATCCATACAACTGCAATTCAACTCCACCAATGACAGTATCGGCATCGGCATTTCACCAACAATGGTAAATCTATGCACATCTAATAATTTTCATGGTCTGTCTTTATTAACTATATCCGTCACCCATTAACACATTTTTCTCTATATCAGTGCGCAGGTTCCAAACTGCCATTCCTTCCCCAATGTCGTTATTCGAGCACTCCCCGATCATTTCCCTCAATATTGATTCAACAAGTAATAGTTTTCACTAGTTAGCATCGAGTGTCGTCATTCTGCTTGCGATGACTAGCAGTCAGAGACACAGTGTGACATGAGCCTTTTGAATCCAAGGTCGCTTTGCAGTCATTTTACACCCATTTTCGACTCATAAATCCCTTTGTAATTGTTTTCTTTCTAATAAAACAAACTACAAAGAACATCATTTCTCTTTGTTTTGTCAAAATCAGTTTTTGCCAATAATGCCTCAATTTGAGCAGCTCTAGCAAACAGTACTAATGGCAGAGTTGAGTGTACAATATTTTAAAGTAATAAATAAGAACGATTAAGGGAATGCTTACTGTGCAACAAGAAGACATCTCTTGGCTGTATTGTCATGTGAAGCGTGCAGAGCTCTCTTCATGTTCCTAACAACAAATGAGTACAAACAAAACATAGCTGGTCAACGATAAAAAGCAGATTCACACAGCCAAGGAACAAGAGTGTTGCATGTAACATGGTATATACCTAGCACTTACAAGCATATTAGGAATGCGCCATAGCGCAGCAGTCGAGACAAAAACAAAAGATGGATGGGTTAATAGTACTATTAACTACTACTATTAACTACTCCAATGAAAAGTTCATAGTTGTAACCCCTGTTCCCCTGGATCTGCCGCACCTGTGCTTTACATGATTAAATTGACGCTTTGTAATGCCATGCTGCATAGAAATGGTTTTAGTTCATACCTGATTGGCATATACGTGACATGCTCTGCATAACTGAAATCTATGCTGTCATTGATAGTGTAATACAAACAGCATCGTATTAACTCTACCTTGGCATGGTATTGAGGTGCTGTTTGATGATGCCAGCATACTCGCCACTGGTCCTGAAAATGCAAGGAACAAGTTACACATCCAACAACATTGATTGATCCAACAATTGCTTGTTACTTCTCCGCATTTCTTTTCAGGTATCGATTCAAGAGGACACAAGAGGACATTGTTTGCATCAGTTACACCACTTACACGATTGACTCTTCAAGAGAGTATTCTGAATGCCACGATTGATGTTGAAGCAGCTGTTTGAAATTGAAACAGGGTTTGGTATCCATTGCTCGCGGACAAAAGAGCTCATCTACATTAAAAAATATACCAACAATACGAACAATCACCAAAGGAAGTTGTTGATGCCATGAAAGAATCTTGAACCAAATCAGCTGCAAGAAGGATGCAAAATACAGAGAAGCCTTTTAATGCAACATGATTGGCATTCTATCGCAGCAAGACAACTCGGCTGTCGCAGAGACATGGCACTTGGTTTACTTAGAGACTGAAAGCAACACTTACCAAATCTAGTGAATATAGTTCAGAGGAATTTCACTGACTCAACGTGAACAATAGACTACTTGCGAATTATGTCAACAGAGACCAATCATGACGGACAAAGAACAGGATGAGAGCAGCGGACAACACAGCAACGAAATATTTGGGAGGCAATATAATCCAACCCGTCCATATACAAAACATTTCTTAACATTTTACCTTCAAAGTCTTTGTCACTAATGGCAGAATTGGATGATTTCAACATTGCATCCAAGACACGAAGGGAGCCATCTGACAACAACAGCAAAGGCAAATCTGACGAGAGCCAGTCTGCATCCACTACATTTAATTGGTCCTTTGACGTTTTGAGGGATGCCACAATTGTCACCTAGCAACAACATATACAATGTTAGGATACAGTTGACCACAATGAGTGTTTAAATGAAGGTACACATGACTTTCGTCGTACTTCGTTTGCTTCCCAAATGTCCATGCCATCAGAGAACAAAATTAACAAGCGGTAGTTTCCCTTTCCAGGAGCAAATTTCACCCTTTTCACAACTCCACGGTGACTTGGAAAAACACGACTAAAATGCAAGAAAATACCAATACAGATAAACACCAAACATTCTGCATCCATAGACGTGCTATGGAACACAATGAACCAAATAAATTACAAAACTTCAATAATAACAAGAGAACAAGCACAACAAGTATACTTTGTCGATTATACTTTGTCGATTGCATTTAATTAAAACAATATCCAATAGGGGATATAATATACACAATGAAGAAGCGCACGTGTTTCTGTAGTCTCCTTCTGACAGTATCTCACGTTTTCACGGTGTTTAAAATCATTGTAAAATGTTCCATGCCATCTCTTAACTGCAGAAAAAGATACAATTTACTTCAATAGAGGACTACTAACAACGGCAGGCAATTTCCTAAAGACTGAGGTCTGACGCAATGTAACATATTGCATGAAATATTGATCATATACCATCATTAAAGCATGACGATCACTACTTTGTGTGATTGATCTACTGCTGGTTAGGAATGTGCTAGCAATAAATGTATGGTTTGATGCCGGCTTGAGTGTATAGCTCTTTTTGTATGCGTAATGACACTCTGCACGCTTCGACCTACTTAATACTCTCCCCTGTCATGTTCCAACATCGCCTTTTTCAACATATTAATTCACCTTGGTTTCTTTCCTTTGATGTCCCATAGGTTAATATTTCCATCAACGTCACCCAAAGCCAACAAGTCGCCTTTCCACGCAAGACAAGCAACCACGCCCATCCCACTCTGCAAACGATAACAATGATATCACTAGCAATCTAACTGCAGCTATGTGTGGAAAGCTTCTGCCTTAAGACCTTATCATGGGTAACGAAATTAAAGTAACAGAGCACATCTAATAAACGGCTGTCGGTATCTACAGAAACTACTTGCGACATACCTCAGGCGGTACAACCACTCCTTCTTTGATTGATGCTCCTTCAACCACACTGTGTCGCACATTGCCGTCCGTGTCAGTCAAGAGCAAGTCTTCTTTGATGTGGTTCTACAATACAAATATACAATTCAGATACGATCAATGCAGAACATTGTACACACATTAAGCATTACGGTCAAACTCGCTTACGTAGCAAAAAATCAAAGGGAACAACAATCGCAGTTGTCCATTTTAATGTATCATAGGAGAAACAAGGCAAGCTGTGAAAGTGCAGGTGAGATTTTAAATTGTTCATCAATCAAAGAACAGTTGGCTCATATGTCTACAATATTTATGTCATTATGGCAGGGACCCAGTCTGAGTCACACCAGGCAATCAAAATGTGTTGAATATGGTTTGCACAGTACAAAAACTCAGTTGTAGCATCACAACAAAATCTGGCTACAAAAGGCAGTTGAGCTTAATACACAGACCATTTTGCACTTCATTCCAATTTGAAAGCAATGGTGTTTATTACTGCATGAGCTATGTAGATCCACAGGTTGTGTATGTCTGCAGTTCTCTGGCAATGTGACACCATAGTCTCATTCGGTGTTGTGATATTGTTTGTGTGGGACATGCTATTGCGCCGAACCATTCCTTACTTCCAACGCCTACTACAGTAAAACCTGTCTATAACGGTCACCTCTGGGACTTGAGAAAAATGACCTTTATAGACAGGTGACCTTTCTGTCCAGGTTGATTTCTATAGAAAGTGTCATTTTGGGATGATGAAGAGTGGCCTTTATACACAGGTGGTTGCTCTATAGAGGTGGCCGCTAATACAAGTTTGACTGTACACACAACTGTTTATGATGCGTTGGTGGGTTTTACTGTTGTACATCCATGATCACAGTTGCATACCTGTGTGGATTTAGTTTCACTTTGCATGTTCTCAAACACCTGAGAAGCAGTCTCCACAGGTGACGATGCAAGCACTGCTTCACTTTTATGAGAAGTTTTCTTCTTTGCTTTGTATACATGCTGGCCGGAAGACCATTCCTAAGTAATGAACCAGAGAGAATTTGCCATTACGTACACCAAATAATGATAATAGGAGCATTGGAATCCACCATATAGTCATAACCAGCAGTTAAATTAATGTGAGTTTGATGTGCTTGCGGGTTCTGCAGAAATGGGTGAAGTGTATCTTTGTGGTGTAGTTCAAGGTATCAAGATTGTGAGTTCTCGCATCACGGTCTTTTTGTATTGCGTGTTACATCATCTAGTGTCAATTTGTCAGCCGTAGAATTGTAAGTCATGAGTCGTAATGCATTATTTAGCACTGTATGTTTAGCATATACTGTGCAAATAGAAAATTAGTGCTCCTGAAGTTGCCGACGAGGAGCCACTTGCTGTGTTGTCGTTTCCGACTCGCTCGCATTAAACCTGAAACTTACAGTTCGAATTAGTTCATATCCTATTTTCTATAAATGGGACATAAGCTACTTAAATTGCAAAACCAATTCGACGTTGCGGAGTGGGGAAGAATAAGCAGTGACGGGGCACTACCAGATTAGATATTACTCATGTTGGACCACAAATTGAGTAAACTTAACAAGGCCAGTATGACAAGTGCTAGGCAAATTGGGACCATACTAACCACGTCCAACAACCTTCTAGTTTTGCACATCTCAACATAATATATCGTTCTTTATTCTGTTTCATTCACAAACTGTCTACTCCTACACCGGTGCTTTCCACACTTTCTACTTACAATGGCAGAAATCGGAGGAAAATTTGCGGGGAATTCCCTCATCTGAGTCAATGTCGCCGCATCCCATAATTCTGCTGAATGGTTCTTGTAAAGTGTTAAAATGTACTGCCTAAAGCGACAAATGAAGACAGAACCGGTAACCAATACCAAATAGTTCAATGTCACTGTTTATTTCTATGCAAGAGCCATCTGCTTACAATGGCAACATAGAGTGATGACACTATTAAACAGTTACAATTTTGAACTTTACTATACTGCCAAGTGGACTGAAATGACAGTCTTGTCATCCACAAGAGCAGGAATTCCATATAACATGAGCTATTGTGGCGAGAAAGACAACATTTATTCATATAAACACTGGCGTGTAATAATTCCACTGTCTTACAATGATGTACAAATAACAAGACACATCTCGATCCTAAAAAGTGTGAGTTTGACCAAGTTTTGCTAAGGATGGGTTGGGAATTCGACAATTCAAATAGCACACAACCAAAAATAACGACCCCTTAGCTAAAGAGCTGTTAAAGAACATTCTGATATCACGGACATCTTGCCACAATAATTGATGTGCTCAAAATCGCACCGTTTCCCCATTGACTGAGTGTACAAACTCTGTGGCCGACTGGTTGTTTACGCACCAGATAAACATTCCAGAAAATAATTGCAGTCACACAGTTTGCATCAACTCTGGAAAGGGATACTTATTTCGATGAGTATTTCAACTTAAAAGAGGTCACCTTTGGTAGTTATAATGTATATGGGAATAAAAAATCGAAATAAATACAAACAGTTCTAGCAATGAACCCTAGCAGCACTTAATTCACTAACATAATAGCAATTTGCAGTCACTGAAACCGTGGAATAACACACAAAAACACTTTACAATAACTTACTTCAAATAAGAAACCCTCACAGAAACGACGACGGACGATTGCAGGCATCTGCTCGTCGGGAAAGACTTGGAATACCCTACAATGGCAGAACCCGAGATAGAACACTGCATTGTACTTAAAATACTGATAGAGATTCAAATAATATTGCATTAGGGAACTTAGGATTAATGGTAAAAATAAAAACTACACAAAGACATCACAAAATATGTTTATGTTCGTCACAGTCCTGCTCCTACTATAACTTATTGAAACTGTTCGCAAGTTGATTAATAATAAGTAGAAAGTGGCTTCATCTGCGGGACAACATTTCAGCCAGGCTAACGTTGCTACGATCAATTAGATCATTGACACAAAGATGAAAAGTACAGCCATAAGTTAAACCAGTCTCAAACAAGCTAAGAGTTCGATGAAAGTGGTGGTCACTTAAGACAGGTGAATAATTGTAATGTTTGCGCTTTCAAGAGACCATTAGAAGGCGGTAGGTAGTGGCTAAAATAGCTGCTGTTTTCTTGCTTTCTTTGTGCTCCAGTGATCAACTTTCTTAGATATAAGCACTTACATGCAAACATTCCCACCAGCAATATGCTTGCACATATCAAATACAACAATGCAGTGAAGCCAGTGATTCACTCAATTTGGATTTTGTAGGTGTTTGCATATAAACAGATTTTGCATATAGCTGATTTCAATGATTTGTATATGAGCGACCTCCACAAGTCACTGTACCAGTTGAGTTGAGATAGTATATACGTCTCCGTATCTCATCTATTCAGTACCAGAAATAATGTCACAAGTCATTGCATTGCGCTAACAATACTAGGATACAGTCAAACCTGTATTAGCGGCCACCTTTATAGAGCAGCCACCTGAGTATAAGGTCACTCTTCGTAACCCCAAAATGACACTTTCCATAAAAATCAACCTGGACAGAAAGGCCACCAGAACCTGTCTATAAAGGTCACTTCTCTTATGTCCCAGAGATGTCCGTTATAGACAGGTTTCACTGTAATGAACTCACCACTTATGATGTCAACGAGTAGAATTTCCGATCTGGATGATGCTCCTCCGGAATGTGCAAACGACACAACACTAAACAGCGTCACCCACTCTATGCCCCTACGGATAGCACCAAAAACAATCAAGACACTCATTGGCGTGGTCACATGGCAGTGGATTACAAACAACCAGAATAAAGCATTCGTCCGCCACAAATTGGCTAGCCACGAAATAGGTACAACGTGGTTAATGGTTGTTGTGGCATCATTCAAATACTTGATTAAATTGGAATCAATCAATCTAGGCAATCTAGAGAAACAGCATGTCCATCTTTTGCCATCTGTTTTGAAGCACTTTCATATTGAGTGTTCGTTAACAGTAACACAATTCCCTTTTTAATTGCCGCTTCCGCGGTAATGACATGATTGCAAAATATTAATGACATCAAATCAGCTTCAAAGCTTTCGTCTCGAACAAGTGGGCAATTATAAACACAAATGCTCTCATTGGCAATATATTTAATCAAAGTCACAAGTGGTCAATTATGACCGGGTAATTTAAGAGGCCGTGTCAAGGAGATCTCTTCCCACAGGTTGACGCTGGAAACAGGTTTGCTTATGTTTACAATTGTTTTTACGTTAAAAAAAGTTGTTGCAGAATTTCAGGCATGTGGTCAATCAGATAACCGCAAAGAACTTCTAGTTCACTTTACAGGAAAACATATTGTGTTAACAAACTCTTGAAGAAGATTAGCTTACTTGATGGCCGTAGCATGAATTGAAAACTGCTTATGCAGCGTCCCATCACCAGCATTGAATATTTGTAGCAGTCCACTGGAGCATCCTGGCAAAGAAAGACAAATATCACCCATCTTCAAATTGAGATAATAAACTAAACAGGATTGTGCCTCCCTTGAACTAAAGCATCCAGGGGCCTTATTCAAGACCGGGACAAGAGCATAGTCCAAGACTTAACTCATAGTCTGGCCTAAGTTGCTACATTCTGTATAGATGGGACTTGACATTTAGTCCTGGACTACGCTTTAGTGCCAGTCCATGAATGATCGAGGCCCCAGGAGATTGAAAGAAAGATAATTAATAAAGAAAATAGTTTCATTTGGAAAGACGCCGCTTTTGACTATGGCATCAGGTTTTCAGGTACTTTTTCGCAATTACCAGAGAAAGCAAACGATAATCTCAATTGATTTGATTTATTTGCGCTATGTTGCATAATCCAGCTGCTGTAATATTATCTGACTAGCGGCTACGCCGCCGGGCCAACGGCAGGACTCAGCATAATGCATCTCAGTCTATCAGGTTGAGA
>OFHS01001718.1:0-11483 GCA_900245855.1 Calvadosia cruxmelitensis
ATGTATGCAGCTCTCACCAAAACCAAGCACCTCCGCCAAAACAGCTTATTTGTGGTGATGAGTTTAAAGGGGAAATATCGAGTTGGTTTAAACACAAGATTGATTTATACACGAAAATATATGGTACCTTGTCTATCATAGACATTAATTATATCTTACCGATCCTTCTGCCCCAGCAAGCGCATCAATGTGTTGTTTTTCAGCATATAAATCCGGTTCAAATTGCGCAGGGTTCGCTATCCTATATTGATAAACGAAGATTGAAATCAAGATTTCCAAAAAAATTAAAGTTCATCAAACAACAGGGTTTATTTGATCTTCATTTGCAACTCACCCTTCTGGGCCTCGGTTCGGATCTCCTGCCAGGGCGGCCTTTTTACTCTTTTTCAGTTTCTTAAGTCTTTGCTTTTCGATTCTCTCTTCCTCATCGATCTTTGTCAAGTTCTCAGCATCAGCAAGATTGTCAACGGCAATGGCCAAGAAGACGTTCAGTAGGATGTCTTGGTGTTTGTCAAGCAACAAACGCAATCGATTTAAACTTACAGAAATGTACAAAGATTAAATAAACGCAAAGCATTATGTAGTCAAAGCTATACGAGCAGCCAACTCTACAGAGCAGACACCTGTGTTTTAAGGCTACTCTTCATAACCTGAAGATGAAACTTTCTATAGAAATCAACCTGGACAGAAAGGCCATAAAGGTCATTTTCCTCGGGTCCCAAAGGTGACAAATATAGACATATTTCATTGTATATCTACATTTGTAAACATATAATAATAATAAACCACATTCTGGGACCAATGCATTTCCAGATAGCTTGCGACCAGACAATTGTTGGGTTATTAGCCAGTGATCACATTACGTTGCATCACCAAGACTAAAATTAATCCACTATAACATTTGTCAAAAGTCATAAGATATAACGGCAAGTCAGAAAGGATGTCACCTCCTGATGCAAACACGCAACCAAGAGTAACATTCAACGTCAAGGATACAGTTGCCAATGACAACTAATGCAACAAAGTAAAAGACTGCCACAATCGATGCTGGATCCTTGATGCCACCCCATGCTAAGATGCCATAATACATAACAGCATTCCAGTCTTCACCTGTCAGAATCTAAACCATAAGAAAAATCAAGAGCTAACCAATATTCCAGCACAAGTCAAGGAAAGACCTCTGTGTGCTCTAGTTTAAGCCTTGTCTTGCTCATAAAACTAATTAAATGAAGACTGGAAGTTGCTTTATAGATTGCTGATTGGTTGATCGCCAGGGACTAACAGCCAAATTGGTTATATGTTGCTACTTTTGAATTGTTTTGGAAACGTGTATACACGTCAATAGCAGGACAAGGGTGAAGTTATTTATATTATATACCCGTCTTCAGGAAGGTGCTTTTAACCCCTCTCCTGCTAATAAAAATTATTTGAGTGAAGACTTGAAGTCGCTGCACTAATTGCTGATTGGTTGCTTGCCTAGGACTAACTATCTGATTGGTTATGTGTTGCTACTTTTGACCTGTTTTGAAAACGTGTATACACGTCAATAGCAGGACAAGGGTTAAGCTGAAACCGACAGTTTTGAAAGCAAAGAATAATGACTGAAATTGACCACCATAGATCAGAGCACGGTTGAATGTGTTTCGAACAAAGAAATTTCCTGGTTTCATCCCATGTGGCAGAGGTCAACTCACTATACTGAGATGCATTTTGACGGATGACAATTATACTCTTGAAAGACCTTGATGACGTACACGTCCAGTATGACAATTTTACCCTTGATTATTCACCTGATAGACTGTAATGAGTGAACGCCAAAACGAATCAAAGTTACTTCTTGGTGCTGCATCCTTGCCTATATTAAACCTACAACAACAAAACCACAAGAGTCAAAGAAGGAGGAAACATGTGCAGTGGTGAAATAATAATGCAAATTATATTTCCTTGTAGCAAAGCAGTTTTTGACTACTTTTCACAATGTAGTTTCACATGTAGCAGATTACTTTTCAGCTACAAAAACTTAGTTTGTAGCGAAGTACTTTCCCATTAGGCAAAATTAGCTTTATGACTTTTCAATTTGATTTTTTGCTTCTCAGTTCGTATTGGTTTCTCATAAGAAAGTGTAACCTCGTTAATATCAGTATGATTTTTCAATCACAAATTGAAATAATAAGCAGATAGATAAGTTAAGCACGTTGAAATAATCATTCTGACAGTTCTTGGTTCTAAGACTGAAGCAATATTAAACAGGACATGAGATTAATCGAGGTGATTAAAACAGGGTTACACTCACACTGTAGCTTGAAAATTATAATAAGATAATTATTCAACTTCATACAGTAATTAAGCCTATTATCCGGCATCAGATGACTGACATTTCACAGTTGAAAATAACTTGCCTTCCACCAAAGACTTGCATCCCAAGCAACGAGAAAATCAATATAAACAGAGACAGCAAGAGCAAAAGACTTGCAATGGACTTGATGCTGTTTACCAATGNAATGATGCCACCAGGTTGCTAAGCGACTCCCAATATCTGCAACGAAAGAGCGCAATGAAATTAAAGGCACACACCCGTAAAAGCTATAGTCAAACCTGTATTAGCGGCCACCTGTGTATAAAGGCCACTCTTCATAGCCCCAAGATGATACTTTCTATAGAAATCAACCTGGACAGTAAGGCCACCTGTCTATAAAGGTCATTCTCCTGAGGTCCGATCGTTATAGACAGGTTTCNTACCCGTCTTCAGGAAGGTGCTTTTAACCCCTGTCCTGCTCGTAAAACTATTTGAGTGAAGACTTGAAGTCGCTGCACTAATTGCTGATTGGTTGCTTGCCTAGCACTAACTATCTGATTGGTTATGTGTTGCTACTTTTGACCTGTTTTGAAAATGTGTATACACGTCAATAGCAGGACAAGGGTTAAGCTGAAACCGACAGTTTTAAAAGCAAATAATAATGACTGAAATTGACCACCATAGATCAGAGCATGGTTGAATGTGTTTCGAACAAAGAAATTTCCTGGTTTCATCCCATGTGGCAGAGGTCCATTCATTATACTGAGATGCATTTTGACGGATGACAATTATACTCTTGAAAGACCTTGATGACGTACACGTCCAGCATGACAATTTTACCCTTGATTATTCACCTGATAGACTGTAATCAGTGAACGCCAAAACGAATCAAAGTTACTTCTTGGTGCTGCATCCTTGCCTATATTAAACCTACAACAACAAAACCACAAGAGTCAAAGAAGGAGGAAACATGTACAGTGGTGAAATAATAATGCAAATTATATTTCCTTGTAGCAAAGCAGTTTTTGACTACTTTTCACAACGTATTTTCACGCGTAGCAAATTACTTTTTAGCTACAAAAACTTAGTTTGTAGCGAAGTACTTTCCCATTAGGCAAAATTAGCTTTATGACTTTTCAATCTGATTTTTTGCTTCTCAGTTCGTCTTGGTTTCTCATAATAAAGTGTAACCTCGTTAATATCAGTATGGTTTTTCAGTCACAAATTGTAATAATAAGCAGATAGATAAGTTAAGCACGTTGAAATAATCATTCTGACAGTTCTTGGTTCTAAGACTGAAGCAATATTAAACAGGACATGAGATTAATCGAGGTGATAAAAACAGGGTTACGCTCACACTGTAGCTTGAAAATTATAACAAGATAATTATTCAACTTCATACAGTAATTAAGCCTATTATCCGGCATCAGATGACTGACATTTCACAGTTGAAAATAACTTGCCTTCCACCAAAGACTTGCATCCCAAGCAATGAGAAAATCAATATAAACAGAGACAGCAAGAGCAAAAGACTTGCAATGGACTTGATGCTGTTTACCAATGATGCCACCAGGTTGCTAAGCGACTCCCAATATCTGCAACGAAAGAGCGCAATGAAATTAAAGGCACACAGCCGTAAAAGCTAAAGTCAAACCTGTATTAGCGGCCACCTGTGTATAAAGGCCACTCTTCATAGCCCCAAGATGATACTTTCTATAGAAATCAACCTGGACAGTAAGGTCACCTGTCTATAAAGGTCATTCTCCTGAGGTCCGACCGTTATAGACAGGTTTCACTGTACCATTAAATCTGTCCTTAAATCATCACTCATGCAAGGTGCAAATGGAAGTTGTCGCAGAAGACAGGTGATCGTGACAGTCAGGTTTCTAAGACAACTGGAACTGTAATTCTACATGCTTCTAAGCATTATAATTATGCATTATTATGCTGGTATAGAGTAGCCCCAGTTGAATGGTTTATGATTAATTGTGATATCATTTATTGGCATTTGAAAATACAGTCATGACAGCCACGCTACATATTTGATAATCTACACATCAATTATAACACAAATGCAGGATATGAAATCAGGAATAAACACGAGTATGTCTATGTGGTCTATCGATTGGGGTGTCTGGTCGCCAATTAACCCTTGTCCTGCTATTGACATGTATACACGTTTTTGAAACAATTCAAAAGTAGCAACATACAACCAATCAAATAGTTAGTCCCTAGCGATCAACCAATCAGCAATCGATAAAGTGACTTCAAGTGTTCATTTAACTAATTTTATTAGCAGGACAAGGGTTAAGTGCTCCAGGATCGATTCTTGAAACATCCGGCACATAATTCCCCAATGTATGTTTGGTGAAATTGTACATCAAATACAATAGACACCACGTAAACATTTATCAAAACAGAATATAATAAACACTAAATTTTTATATTGTATGTAAAATCTGCTTATAAGTAAAATCTTACTTGCGAAAACGTGTTCTATGTAAGCGGGTTGCACTGTACACGAAAACAAAGGACAAGGGATTGCCTTACAGGGTTACTCTCATTAACCAAAAATATGTTTAAACTTTACATCTTAAGCAGGGGGGACATTACTAGGGTTATCAGACGTCTCCTATTTCCTGGAATCATTCAATATTTACAGTGAAACCTGTCTATAAATGTCACCTCTAGGACCTGAGCAAAATCAACTTTATAGACAGGTGGCCATTCTGTCCAGGTCAATTTCTATAGAAAATATAATTTGGGGTTATGAAGAGTGACCTTTATACACAGGTGGCTGCTAATACAGGTTTGACTGTATAAGTAGTGCCAAATTTAGTTGATTTTGCAAGACATTTCTACTCAAGTTTGCAAATGTTCCGTATTTTAGCCTCTGTGGTCTGGTAACCCTCTACATTGCAAGACAAGCTCTCAAAACGATAAATCATTGAAGGTACCTTGTGACTTTGAAGATGCGTAGCAGTCGAATGCATCGTAGAACACTGATGCCGATTGGTGGCATTCCTGTTGGAACGGTAATAGCAACTTCTAAAAGACTACTGATGACTACCTGCAACGATAGCAATGTAATATAACTAATATCAGTGCTGGGTAGATTGTGAGTTTTAACTATCAATCAATTGACCAAAACGATTGATAAATAACCGATGAGTTCGACCATGCAGAGGCCAATAATTGACTAGACCTATAAGCTAATCAACCGGGTAGTGTAAGTGCATGACGACATGCCTTCTATATGAGTACTTTATTATTATAAATATTAAATATATACATACAGTTAAACCTGTATTAGCGTCCTCCTCTATATAGCAGCCACCTGTGTATAAAGGTCACTTTCACAACCCAAAAATGACACTTTCTATAGAAATCAACCTGAACAGAAAGCAACCTGTCTTTAAAAGCCATTTTTTCAGATCCCAGAGGTGACAGTTATAGAAAAGTTTCACTGTATATATCAGAGCATATTGCAATTGTATCTGTTTGGGAAACTCACAAATCGAGGAGCACTATGAGGAACCTTAATGTGGAACAACGGACTGGACTAGTGAAAGTTTCGATATTTTAAGTATCATCCTATTCTATTATCCGATGATCACAACATTAGAATGAAAAATGCTTTGAAGGCATCCAGAAGCAATTATTTCACTATATGAAATGGTTAATTGAACAAGGAGTTAATTCTTCATTAGACTATCTCACCAAGCAATCAAATCGGTTGAAGAGGGATGCATAGTAACCATGGAGACCAAGACAATAGATCTTCAAGAACATTTCAAATGTGAACAAACCAAGGAAAAAGTAATTTGCTCGATCTGCAAGGCAAAACATCACATACAATGAGACATGGTCTCACACAATACACAGCCTGTAATATTTCGCCATTATTCCATTCAAACTAAATTCACATCCAAAGAAATGTTGTGCAGCTTAAAGGAATATATAAACTGAAATAAGGTCTAGAGTAGGGTCGATGATGGAGTTCAAGCCATCGATTAATCAGCCCAAACAATTGATAAACAACCAATGCATTACATGTAATACAGAGGGCTTTGTTCCTTGTCCTATTCTCGCAAAATTGCTTCAAGGTCAATGCAATTATTCTTTGATTTGGTGATCTCTCTACATTTGTCTTTTGTCTGCTCTTTGGTGAGCAAGAACGCAATTGAAGCACAATGATGTCTAGCATTTTGAAAGGTAATCATCAAAGCAATAATAAATTTGTGATACTGATGAAACGACAGTTTGGCAGAACAATGGATTGTTGACTACATAATGCATGGAGTCCAGCTCTAGCCACAACATTACTACAATTGTTGAAAAACTTTGTACTGTGTACCATTCTATAAAGTTCATTGTAGAAATGCACAGCTTTAAAACTGATGCAATCTGCATTAGTCAATTAATCTCTGCATTCGTAAGCAACTTTATCATTGGCAGGTAGCTAGCTACATGCTGCTCCAACCAGTTTATCTATATACAGTCAAACTTGTATCAAGTGTCTACCCGAGGAATTGTACTGGTCCCAGGCCCCTGGACGAATTAGTTCCCAGGCCTTTCAGATTTGTATATAAGCTTGAGTTTATCGATGTTCAACAGCGTTCTCCTGCTGTTGCTAAAATAAACACACAGCATACATCCGTCTCCTTGCTCAGTATAATTACAATTAAGTTGTTGTATCATTTTGGAGTCTCAGACTACAACAGAATCAATGATTGAAAAGTGGTAACATAACAGTGCTAACACCGATGGTCACTTGACATTGGCAAATCGTTATGTTTAGCCTTCAACACACCATTTGAAGGCGGTCCTTGTACACATAACATTGCTAAGAAAAGCCGGACTGATACAGTGATACATCAATGGCAAAATCAATACATACAAAATACAGTTGTCAATTCAATTAAAATTTGGTCAGTTCTATATCACGAAGAATTCATGCGATCAAAAAAGTGAATCTTCGATAAAGCGCATTACAACCTTACCTAAAAACAATGTGACATATTCAGGTTGCGCGTAATGCTCCACGGCCAGACACAACGAGTTCAAAAATACAGCTATGATGACAATCCAATAAAATGCTTGAGACTTGACGAGTTTCCGGCTTTCTCGGCGCAACCTGTGGTGCCAACGCAACAGGATCTTCCTGGTAAACAAAACAAGATAAACAGTAAAATTTACGTTTGATCATACGACTGGTGCAAGCTGATTGGCTCATTATCCATGAACCTCTTTGAGCAAGAAGAACCTCAACCAACACAACCAACACAAGCACTTGTTGCAGGAGCATTTTCCAGATGCCACCCACTGGCAGTAGTCTGGAGCATATGCAGCAGCCATAATATGATATTTTGTCATGCAATCAGGCATCAATAAACAAGCGTTCATATCATATTTGTAAATTGTAACAAAACATGTGCTTTCTAACTGCTATTTTTGTATGCATCTTTTATAGGTCTGAAATATACTCCTATCAATCAATCAATCAATCAATCAGTCAATCTGCCTGCCGTAAAATACTGTAGTCCTCAAATATAGTTTTCTAACCATTTGTTTCATACAATTTATTTTACATTTCCAAGATTCTGACGAGGTTTTGTCTGGCTTTGGGTTAAACATGAATGCTGCTGTAGCATAAATATTGGTATAACCGGTTAATCGGCCAATTATAAACTGAAAATTGGCAAAAAATTAATCAGCAATATTCCTGATCATTTCATCTCTATTACCTGTATCGTGCCTTTCTACTGGGTTGTTCAGTAGTGCCTTGGTGCAAAGTTGCAACTCCTTCGATGCAGCTGGCTTTGCGATCCGCTGTAAAACAAAATGAGATTCAAAGTTATAGTGGCCAATATGTGGTCAATGTGAGCATGATTTCCGCACTGTGTAGTCATGGAATTGTAAAATATGTACTTGCGTCATCTCGTAATTATTGTTTTGCCAGGTGTACCTTGTCGCGTCAACAAATTCTCCTATCATGTACTATACGGTTCTGCCTAACGCTTAGTCATCATGTGATCTTAATAAAATGTAGACAGTTTCTAGGTACAGTCAAAACTGTGTTAGCGACCACATCTAAAGAGCAGCCACCTGAGTATAAAGGTCACTCTTCATAACCCCAAAATGACACTTTCTACAGAAATCAACCTGTATAGAAGGCCACCTGCCTAAAACGGTCATTTTTTCAGGTGAAGGTTATAGACAGGTTTCACTGTATTTACATTTGTCACATACATTGGTCTAAGCCATCGTCGCCAAGATTCTCGCTGCCATCTTCTTCAATGTCCTCTGTAGGCAAAAGACATAAGAATAATTAATAATAAATAATATATCACTCACAAACATAAACATCAGACATGACCCATAAGCCTCAACGTCCATAAAGTGCCCGTTAGATAAACGGACAAAAACTGCCAATGAAAACTACTGTATTAGTGCCCAATAAAATGTCAGTAAAATGACAGACGCTTGTTACTAGCACAAGAATGAAAACATTTTTGGTTGTAACTTTTATTGCCACATGATTTGACTGCCCTTTAAATTGCTATTGCAGAAATTGAGTAGTACTTGAGAAAAAGTCCCATCATCGAACAAGCATTGTATACTTCATGGGCAATATTGATTTGTAAAAATACTGCGATTGTGCAATACAGTGTAACCCCGTTAATATCACCTCGGTTAATATCACAACCCGCTTAATATCACTTCACTTTGAAAACCAAGATCTGTCAAAATCAACTATTTTAATCCGCTGAATATCACGACCCGCTTATTATCACGATTTTTGACTGGAAAATCAAAGTGATATTAACGAGGTTTCACTGTACAGTCTAATTCTGTAAACATCCTGTAGCTTGAGAAGCTAAAACGAGAGTTTAAATATCAAGCAAATGGAATTAGTAAAGTCAGTACAGCAAACAGCATTCAACAAGTAGGCCCAGAAATCAGCAGGCTCTTTGTTGTAATTCTAAGCATTAATGAGACAGTACCGATAGGACACCAATCGGGTTCGACTGTATCAACCCTCTTTGTGTGGTAACCATGACAATGTGGCTTATTAATCCACACACCTGCTTGATTGATCCAATCAAGGTAGCCTTTGACTGCTTCTTCGACCAGCTGTTTCTCTCTCACTTTTTGAAACTTGCCAGATTTGGTTTGCTTGGCTTTCTCTTTTGCAAATTCTCTATGAAGTCAAAGCAGACAGAGACTTAGACCTCAACATCTTGGGGCAGTACTACTTGCAGATATCAGGGGAGTATACTGTATACCTTGAATTATGTATGCTGCAAACTGATTTACTCTTCACATACCTCAAATATTATCAAATCACAAATGTCTAATCCAAACAGGGAGCCCCAAAGCACAGCACACATCGCTGACATACAAATAGAGTACAATTATGCGAAGTCGTTTATAATAGAAACCTTCTCAAAACCTAATCTAGCAATACTTAGACTCATTTACAGTTTTCAACTTCCCGAGTAACGTTCTTCTTCCGCGACAATTTTCTACATCTAGGCTTCTATATCAGTGCCAGTGCTTGACAGAAAATTGTTCTTATTGCTCTTCCAAACATGAAACTCACCCGCTCAAAACACCAAGGACAAGATTGAGTACAAAAAACGATCCCCAAATAATAAGTGTAACAAAATATAGCCAAGGCCAATATCCACCCAAGGAGTCATGAATCTAGAAAAATATTAAAAACAGAAAATGTAGGGTTTCGCCATCGATTGAAAAGTTGTTTGATCAGTGCCGATCAAGCGGTGATTGGTTTGGATCGGTAAAACCAATCCCGTCCCCATCTGGCAGAACAAATAACCAATCACGTAATTTTGTAATAACACATACACACTTTCACCAAGGTCGATATGATGCAACCATACACACAGTCAGTTTGTAGCTCAACACAAAGAAAGCCGAAATTGACATTATTTGCTGCTATAGCGTTCAAATTTCTAGCAATCCATCAAAACTCTACGTATAATTCCATCTTCGGCGCTGCAAAGCCGACCATGGTTGTGTTATCAATAATTGTGAACAAAACAGAAGGCTCTCACTCGAGATAGACGTACTAGTGAAGTGTCCCTTTGAACAAACAATTTGCTGTTTCCTTTGATGATCAATCGGTGATTTGTGATCGGCTGTTTAGTTTGTAGATCGGTCAGTGATCAGATCGGTTCAAATTAGTAGGTTCGGTGCAACCCTAATAACATCTATTTGTTTGTCATAGGAATAAGAGCAAGTGGCTGAGCTGAGAAACAATGCGCTGCTTATGATGCCTGCCAAAGCCGCGTAACCAGTTACAGTCAAACTTGCATTAGAGGCCTCAAACCTGTTTTAGCGGCCACCTCTATAGAGCAGCCACCTGTTTATAAAGGCCACTCTTCATGACCCCATAATGATACTTTCTATAGAAATCAACCTGGACAGAAAGGCCACCTGTCCATTAAGGTCATTTTCGTCACGTCCAAAAGGTGACCATTGCAGACAGGTTTCACCGTAGTGTTGTACTTACATAATACATTACGTCAGTCCATCCTTCCAGAGTAATACATTGGAATACAGTGAGGGCTGCCAGACCAATATTATCAAAATTAGTTATCCCAAAATTTGGTCCTTCCCAAAGTCCTTTGCATTTACTACCAATTGGGCACTGGAATCCGAATTTAATGTTGGTGCTGCACGGGTGTGGTTCTTCAAATATTAACGCATCTAAGAATAAACAAACACAGAAAACATAATCAAGCAAAGATCAATATGTGGATATGCAGAGAACTGTCATCCCTGATGAACATAGGTCTTCTATTAAAAATAAGATAGGTCTACAGTTGTGTTGGGACCTGGTAGCTAGTACCCAGACTTTGTCCCTTATATAATCCATGCAACGCACTGTAATATTGATAATCGTGTGACTAACGTGCTGTGTAGCAGTAGCAACTCTACCACAAGTCTCTTCTATTGGTGTCGAACTTATCGTTCCGTTCGGAACATCACAAGTTGAACATCTATTTTAAACAATTTTACTGTATATAATAGATCCATCAATACGGTCCATGTTAGCTTTTATCCTCATTATTTTATAAAACGTATCATTTGTTGTAACATTTTTGCCACTCGGCACTGTAGCTAAATGCAAGATTTTGGCAATAAAAATAAAGTTCAT
>OFHS01001718.1:11496-25448 GCA_900245855.1 Calvadosia cruxmelitensis
TCATTATTATTACTATCATTACTATTATTACTATTATTTATATCTGCCTACATTATTCTGGTGTGTAAAAGTTGCCTTATTTCCATTTCATATACTCTACAGACTTCTCGTATAATTATTGTTTTTACAGTACATTTCTGTAAAACATTTTGAGGATATCCTATACAAACAAGCACATGTGCTTTTAGAATGTTCCTGATCATGTAAATATCTTTTGTTATCTCACTCAGTCTGTATGTGAATTCGATTTTCATCATCAAATACACAATCAATTTATCTATGTATATATAAGTAAGCTTTGACATCAATCTAATTTGTTGACTCGAAATTAGCAGAAGATAACAGCAAAGTACTGTTTACAATAGAATCAAGTGCCTTGCCATATATGACAAGAAAAATGAAATTCAATTCATGTCTAACTGTCACGCACATTGAAGAACAACGTAGAACATAAGAAACTCACTTGTCGTTGTATTATAGCAGGTGTAACGAAGTTTTCCCATGAAAAGTTCCACTCCAATGATGGCATATATTATAATTACAAAAATTACTAACAGGGCAATGTGGAATAGCGGAATCATTGCCTTCAAGATTGAGTTCATGACAACTTGCAAGCCTAAGAAGAAACAAAGACAAGAGTTTGAAAAGTAGTGGTGCAGAAAGCGACTAAACCATTATCGCTCGCTTACACAGCCCAAGTCATACCATCATTAAAACAGATACAAGTTCAATAAACCCAAAACAAGAGACCTATAAGTTCCTGGCAGCGAGTTCGAATCGGTAGCAAGCCGCGCATATTTCAATACTCTGAAGCATATTGTGTTTTAGACATACCCACGGTCAACTACTGGAATTGAAAAGTAACCAACTATAAACTATGTAACTTTGAATGAAAAGTTAATTGTTACTTTGAAAATTTGTAACTAGATACAGCTAGAAGTTCATTCTGGGAAAAGTAACTGATTGTAAACAAAAGTAACTTCGAAAAGTTAATTGTTGCTTTGAAAAGTTGTAGCTACTTACAGTTGCAATATTACTTGCAAAGTACTAAAGTAATTAGTTTCTTAAGAGTCCTGTCATTCGTTACACCATTTCTTATCACTCCCCGATAGTTCACCAAGTGAATGAATCTTAACTTGTCTGATAGAATGTCTAACAAAAAACATTGACAAAACAAGTGTCATTCAAGGCAAGACCGTGGTTTAACTTACTTGGAACTCCAGAGACCAACCGAAGTGGTCGAAGCACTCTAAAGGCTCTAAGAGCTTTGACATCAAAGCCACTTGTCAAATATTCTTCAAAAATAAATGTTACAAAACTGAAAGAAAAATACAAAAAGCAAGTAAGTTATCTTATAGTCAACCTTCTTCAAGGCCACAGATATCAAGCAATCATCTGTATGATTCATATCTGCATGAAGGTGTTGCCATTTCTTGAAAGTTAAACACCTGATAAACTTCAATGCAATCACCTGTGTATGCCTACAGCTATCATCTGTCTGTTGTTATCTCGACACTTAATTCCACAAACAACATTTCCAGTCGGAACCCTCCCCCTCCCGATCAGGAAAGGCAGCCCCTCTCTGAAATACGGAAATTTAGACGCCACTCCAGACATCTGTCACTAATCAATTTAGTATTATCCAAATTTTCCCTTAGTCATTTCGCAGAAGAAAAAGGAGCTAATTCTATTGATCAGCATTCTGGCAATGAGCCCTAAATCTATGAGTTTCAAGTTACAGTCCCGCGAAGAATGTCAAGTACATAGTAAGCCCATAATCCATCTCAACGTTGGTCATTATTGAGAGGGCCTGCTGTACTGGAAATACATCCCTAAACACAAACACATCACATCAAGGCAAATTACCCTATCAAAACAATGAGAAAATCTAGGATNTATTCCATCCGCTTCTGAGATAGGCATCTGGATGCATGATAAAACCATATGCAATGATCTTTAGCAGCGACTCAAGTGCAAAGACCGCCAGAAAAAAGTATTCGGCTTTTTCCTACGAAAAGAACAACAAATGGAAGTTATAAAAATGTGAAATTACAGTGAACACTGAAACCTGTCTATAACGGTCACCTCTGGGACCTTAGAAAAATGACCTTTATAACAGATGACCTTTCTGTGCAGGTTGATTTCTATAGAAAGTGTCATTTCGCGGTTATGAAGAGAGGCCTTTATATAAAGGTGGCTGCTCTATGGAGGTGACCCCTAATACAAGTTTGACTGTACTCTCACAGAACAGCTAGCAGAAACCGAGTAGAAATGTGATCGCCTGGTTCAGGTGCATGATTGTCTGGTCCCATGGTACGGGTTTGTCATTTGAATAGATTGACCTAAATGACCATTGCAGACAGACAGACAGACAGACAGACAGACAGACAGAATGACACTTACCAGCTCCAAATTCGTTATTGTTGTATCTTCTTTTGGCAATGGGTCGTAGGCAGCCAAGGCACCGCAATTTGCAAAGATGCTTGCAAGAATAAAGAAGTCGAATGGCCTGCAAGCAAACGATTTTACCAGAAATGAGCTTTTCTATTTCTCTTTCCATCACCAAATCAATGTAGGCTATGATAGTAGCTAATTAAATAAGACACTATCCTGCATATGGCCCATTCTGGACAAATAGAAATGCATGCCTGCTTCTGGTACTTTACTCAAAATGTCAAAAATTCCAAGAAGATCATCAATGGACCAAGCGCAGTCCCAATGCATGACGGGATACACTTGTTTTTAGGCACGTGATTTTGAGCTGAAATCTACAATTTTGACAGCCAAGAACAATCCTTGAAATTGACCATCATTGAAAATAGTATGGCTGATTGCATTGCAAACAAAGCATTTTCCTTGTGTCTTCGACCGTGGCAGAGGTCAACTCAATTTTATACTGACACGCAGTGGGACTGCGCATGGCGAATTGAGATCTTCCATACTTTATCATTCTCTTCTCAATTTCCAACGATGATGTTGAGATTTTCAATCCTTCTATTCCAATAACAGGACTAGGTTTCCAGATTCAGCTTTCTGGCAAAACGAGTAAACGAATTTATTATGTGCAATAAAAGCAAATTACTATCACTTATCAACTGCTCTTGAAGAAAAATTCAGCCACCAAAATGACATGAAAACTATGTTAGAAACAAAATATCTAATTACGGTATTTTGTTGAAGTAGTTACATTTCGAATCAATCTACTGTCAAACCTGTATTAGCAGCCACCTCTATAGAGCAGCCACCTGTGTATAACGACCATTCTTCATAACCCCAAAATGACACTTTCTATAGAAATCAACCTGGACAGAAAGGCCACCTGTATTTAAAGGTCATTTTTCTCAGGTCCCAAAGGTGACCATTATAGACAGGTTTCACTGTAGGCTTATCAAGAAAACTACTTATCAAATGACGTAATTAGTAGTTTGAAACTCATTATTCAAAAAGGGCATACATTTTGAAAAGGAAGAATTCCAGGGCTGTGAAGATAAAGTCTTAATAAAAAAAAATTAAACTCATTAATTTCATAAAATTCCAATACATTTAGAATGACACAACTATAAATTACTTTGACTAAAACAAACACAAAATGCACTAATGTAATTCTAATAAATTATTTTTATCATCATTATTTTCATGAAATATGCAATCCTTTCTGGTAAAGAATAAGCAAAGTTTTAAAATTATATAAAACTAAATAAATTATTTATAAGACAAAAATGAATTGTAAATACAGTCCACTCCGCTTCATTAAAACCACACTGAGGTTGCTCCATGTTGGTTTCATTGAACGGCTGGTTTTATTTAACGAAGTGTTGCTAGCTAAGAGAAAGCATTCAGGAGATATTTAGGAGCTCAAAGATTTGGTTCCATAAAGCGTCTGTTTTGGAATTAGTCATGGTTTTACTGAAGGGCGTTCACTGGCTCTAGAGCCATTTTGTCAAGTTTAAAATTTCACCAATTGCTTTTGGACTATTTTTAGACACTGTCTAGAGCGAAAATCCTGCTTTTGCAATTGCTTCTGAATTTTAATTAATCTGTCTACGGACTAATAAATGTAAAGGCAGCATGTGTGAAATTGTCCAACCGAAGCCTGCTGTTAACCTGTTCCTAAAAAACTAAAAACTTGAAGGCAGATGAATGGCCTAATCCTTTAACACATCTGTCGACCAGAAATAAACATTTCTGCTGGACTTCTAAAATAAGAAACAGACAGAGCAATAGAGAACCACTTGATGTAATATTTTCAGCTCAATTTTGAAGAGAATTACAGATGAAAGTATTTGTAGTGCAGCGCATTTGGTTGCGAGCGATACGAGATCCGCCGACCGCCGGCGACCAAACAAGTACTTCTCGCATAATGCCAATTGTTTGGCGATGATTTCTGACTGTGAGCTACGAGAAAGAAACACTGTTCATAAGAAAAGAAAGATATGTTATTCTTTGACAATAAACTGTTCATTGTGGTGAGGAAAATACGTTGAGTTGAGTGAACTTTGAGATTTTATGCACGGCTTGAAAGCCAAAGGGAGAGTCGAGAAGCTGTTGAAAGTTACATGTTATTCTACACAATCCGTTGAATAATTCACTGGAGTCGGATAGAATTGTCACTTGCAACACGCCGCCGTGCATTTTATCGCTAAAAGAAACTGCCAAAATCAGCTGATAGCGTATAGTTCATATCTCTTGAACTGCTATTAAATTGTATGTATTTTCAAAATAATTTCAGTTTGAAAGATAAGCGAGCCATTCCGATATGAACCACAACTTTCCGGTTGAATACAAAAACATCTACACAACAGGTAGACTTTCAAAACACATGTAATAGCACAATCCAAGGCACAATCCATAAATAAAGGTCATGGACCACACGATCAAACTTTAAAATAATTAACGTGGCAAGACAAGAAACAGGAATATCAAAGCATCGCCAAAAATAAAACATGCTTGCTCAGCTCAGTCTAAACATGTTTAGTCAATGGGAATTATTGAGGTAACAGAACAGGAAACGTAATTTCCACCACCGAATATAACGCACCTGTTATGTGAATTAAAAGTAGTAGATGTGAAAATACTTTGCAGAGCAGAAATACTCGTTAGAGTACTCACTAAAAAAAATTCTCAAAGTCCAGAATGACACATTTGTAGAGGAAATAAATATTAAATATTTCCACGGCTCAAAAGAAACTGTTCAAGAAATACATGAAAAACAATGCTTATGCAAACACTGCATCTTTTAGTAGACATTTTTGAGGTTATTTCCTTGCAAATACATTAATTTTGCGAGGATTTTGCAATTTGTTTGGCTAGTGCTGTTTGCTGCCCCGTGCGGTCTGTATTTCTCACTGCGACTGTTTACGCTCTGAACGCGTCAAGATGGTGGCTGTTTGCTGATCTGCTTGTTCACCATATAGCGGATAACTAACAACGACAAGTGCGAAGATTGCAACAAGATCTGTCTAGTGTAAGATAACAGCCTGATGACCGTGCTAGCAGGGTCTATGGGGTCCACCAATAAACACAACAGCATAAATTCGCGTAGTCCACCTCAACTTGCATGAGGCGTCAAGGTAGAAAATAAACATTTCAACATTTTTGTTACAATAATATTTCCTACCTCCATTCCACAATTGATATAGCTGCACTTCGTATTGGATTATTAAGTCCCAGACAAAATAAAGCACGCTTGGGACGTACAACTTGTCCTACTTGACCGGGTAATTTCTTCGTCTTTTTCGACGAGGAGTAAGTCGCTGCCATCACCTTAGATTGTGAGCCACCAGCATTGTAACTTTGAACAGACGTAGCTGGAGCAGCATCATTGGTGTTTGTTCCGTTTGTCCCATCGGATCGCCGTTGTTCTCCTGGCTGGTCGGTAGCAGCAGCGATATCATTCAGAACATCGTCGTCCGCCTGTTTGTTGTTGCCATTGCTTCGCCAATTGGTCAAATCTTGATGTTGCGGTCGTCCGTTCTCTTTGTCGTCTGTCCTCTGCTCGGCGCTGAGCAATGAATTGTATTCCTCATCACACATCACCCGTTGTTAAACAAAACTGGTACAGCAAATTATTGTAACCTACGCTGTTGACACCGATGTACGGCATGAAAAGAAACAGCTGCTTCTTTTCAGAATCAAACGAGACATTAGGCCATACTAAAACATCTGCAACTTCGATAAAGTTGGCACGAGTTGATAACCATAAATTGCCAGAAGACTCACTAGAACGTGTCTGTAATCTGGAACGGGGTGCGACTAGTGAAGGCCTTATCCCTCCAAGCTGCTTCAATAAACTTTCACAACAAACACAACTTGACAACAATACTTCCACAGCAGCAGCGTTTCAACAATCACACCAGGATGGCTTTTTTCTTTTTCGAAATCATAAATCTTTCTTAAAGATCACATAATATTGTCATGGAAATTCCTCTCAAAAGCAACATTCCATAGGATAAATCTGTTCTGTCGCTGTTGGATGGTACGAATCCTTCGTCCCTCTGCAAAATGTCGTCGTTTGCCAGCAGCGAAGGCAACCGCAGGAACCGGCAGTCAGCAATTTCACAGCAGAGCTCCACGTGTGAAACGCTAGGGTACATCTCGAGAACAGGCGAAATGTCCAAAGCAATATAGATAAAAACCAACGTGTTTCATTATCTAACAAGGAGCAAAGTTTAATCTTTCTGTTCAGGGTAAAATAGCATGTTTCGCGGCTGACATATTCCGCCCCAAATAAATAAATAAATGAATAATAAAACCTCGCATAGAAATTGAGAAAAGTTCATTGACAATAGTTCTGTGGAAAACACCTCATTACGACCGCGAGGGAGACAAAAGAATTGTCTGTCAATTTCCCGAAGACAAACAGAATTTGCCGAATTGTTCTATCCCTACGTAGTGCACATTAATACCCTCAACGGACAATTCACGATGAAAATCCAGCATTGTCAAACGGGAAGTGTCAAGTAATTTGGATCGGAAAAACATCTGAAATTGAATAAGTGCAGAATCACTACGCATTTATTGAGAAACTAAAAATACTTAGAAATTGCCATCTGGAAACTAAGTTATTGCTTTTTGGTAGAATATTCATGCATTCAGGCAAATGTTAACGGAAAACAGCTCGGAAACATGGTATTTTACCCTGAACAGAGTTATCTGGACTGAGTGATCTTAAAATGTCGTACTTTCCCATGTTGTGAAAGACAAAGTCGTTCTGTAAAAAGAGATTGAATCTCGGATTTGCAAACCCATTTCGATATTATCGTGAACAATTTGACTGATTGCTTTGCTCTGCAATGGAATGTATAAATCATGTGAGAAACTCATTAAAAATCAGATTTAAATTAACAATTAGCGGATTGCTTCTAAATCTCATCTGCTTCTGTTAAAACAATAAATCCCTATTAGTGACGTCAATAGATTTTCTTTAAAGCGGCTAACACTGAGTTCCTTGGCTACATTTTCCACACGCATTCATGCAACAAAATTTTAGTCACGACTGTTCTGAATACGATACGATATACAGTCAAACGTGTATCAGCGGCCACCTCTATCGAGCAGTCACCTTTCTATAAAAGCCACTCTTCATAGCCCCAAAATGACACTTTCTACACAAATCAACCTGCACAGAAAGGCGCCACCTGTCTATAACGGTTATTTTTCTCAGGTCTCAAAGATGGCCGTTATAGACAGGTTTCACTCAGTGTAGTCTTATTTAAAGTTATCTTCCGTTTGCCTTGGATATACTCGCCGAACTCTTTAACATTGTCCGATGAAAATCTTCCGGATTCAAACAGAACCAGAGGAACTCTATTATCTATCTCTAAAGATGCTTAGGGAAATCCAATTTGCGATGGCTTCGCCAGTGAATATTTCTAATTTAAATAACGAAATTTCTGACCCGGAACGTTGATTTAGTTTTTACATCAGCCAGCTCTACTATGGTCGACATTATAGCCAGGTGCACGCCGCAACCTTTTGGCGGGAAAGAAAGACAACTGCGCAGCCGGTCAACATCGTACTATTTACTGTCGCGTTAGATTACTTTCAGCTGTTCTCTCTGTTGTATTGAAGTATGCTTCAGATTTCATGGAGAGTTACGGTAACAGCACGACCATGCAGGCTTCATGTCAGCATGACCAATAACTTTGCATCATTATTTCAGTCAAAGATAGTCTAGAAACAAGCCAAACACAAGACTGCATACACGCACATATTATTAGTAAAAATCAAAGTTAAATACTACAATTGACAAAACGACAGACGTTGAATGAGCAGAATAATCGAGCGGCGTTCTAGCTAAATGGCCGCATACGTTTCCGACATGACGAGGCGGCTATTCAGAGCGGAGGACTTGTACTGTTATACATTCACTAAAGCTATTTTTGTGAGTTTACTACGACGAAGGCAAACAGTCATTTGTTTAATCTACCGTTGGCTCTGTTAATCGAGCAAAAATAGTCAGACCGTGAATAGGTCCATTTATATCTTCAGTCCATCTGTATTTCCTTTCGGCTTCAGTTTGTTTGTTTTGGCTGTAGCTTTCCTTCTTCATCGTACATTCAAGGTTCCGCCGAAGTTGGCAAAGGAGATAGATTTGCGTTGCCTGGCAACAGCTGATCGCGCTTCATCAATACACGCTTGACCTTGCGATCTGTTGTGTCGATTACAACGACGTTGTGACCCTTGAAATGAACAAGAGTTGTAACAAAGTCAGAAGATCAGAAACGGAGTAACAAAGTAACAAAGGCAGAAGCGGAGCCAGTTTATCAATTACAAAGATGTTGGTGGATGGTTGAATGGGAAGCTTACTTGTGGGCCTACTTATTTGGTTAATTGATTGATTGATTGATTGATTGATTGATTGATTGATTGATTGATTGATTGATTGATTGATTGGTTGATGAGAATGTATTTCCACCTCAATTGCGAGGTAAACTGTTGATACATAAATTACAGTGAACTAAATTAACACAAGTTAAAAGCATTACAGCACTCTGATTGATTGGTTGAATGTGATTGATTGAAAGTATTCTTGTGTCCTCATTGAAATTGACAACGTCCGCATGGCTTCATTTTGGATCAATGTCTCACATTCTCTGTAGACTTCATCAGACGAAACTGATCAATCTCAGTCTAAATGCATTTCTGAACGCAAATGAGTTTGACCTCTGCCACCACGTGTGGTGTGGTCAGAAAATGTTTTGAAGTGCATTCCCTCGTGTGCTTTCCTGCAAGTTGTCGATTTCAATGGTTGTCTTTGGATGTCAGCATCATCGATTACACTTCTGAGAAGCCATTGACAGTAAAAAAGCATTAATATCCCGACATGCATTGAGACTGTGCTTGGTCAAATTGCAGAAATAATTTCGCTTACAATGAAAATTTAAAGCTGGACTGCTTTCTCAATTCAACGTCTAAGCATGGAGTCACTGAAAAATCGACGTATAACTTTGGATTTGTGTATGTTTTATAAGATCGTCAACAAATTAGTTGACATTAAAGTTCCAAATGAATTGAAGCTGCATCCCTTGACGACACGTAGTCACGGTTTGCGGTTCCTTCGACATTGACACAGCCAAGCTGAACTCACGCCACACACGGGTATCGCCCGTTGATGTTGCCTTTTACATTTGCAATTGCATTTAAACAACCGTTTAGCATTTTAGTGTTAGCGTACTTGTTACCTTCTATACGTGTGTTCTTTTGAATTTTCTTTTTGAAATTTTTCAAATAAAGACAGATCCATAATGATGATGATGATGATGATGATGATGAAACGTAGACCAGGAAACAGATCTACTCGTGCAAAAATCACCCCAATCCCAGTCCCAACCCGCGCCACACGTGAGCAGGGCGTGCCGCGTTTTGAGATGGACAGCTGAACGCAATCTTATCGTAAACCATGATTGCCATCTTACCTCATTTGCCACACCCACTAGGCAATCCTCTGGTAGCAGATTAATTCCGTCATAAACGGGGACACATTGCACTGGAGATGTGGTTCCTGCATTCGTCTGGTTGAAGTCTGTTGTTTCAGGTGAAGATGATACTTTGCAAGCTGTTTTGAGGACATCCGTGACGTTTGAAGGAGCTGAAACCAATTCTGCAAAAGGAATAGATTACAGATGAAAGATCCAGACATCATATCAAGCCTACCTGGAAAATTTTGCTGTTTGAAAATAAAATTTCTTTTCCGTTGTTCTTGCTTGTTGTTTTTTTCTACATGCTTTCTTTCGTCTGCCTATCTAACTCATGATTTTCAGCGAAAGAATATTCGTATGATTAATTCATAATCCTGAACATTGTGGAATGTCGATATGCATCTTCTTGCCAAGAGCAAAGAATTCCGAATAGCAGATAGAAAAGTGCACTTAAATTAACGTTCAATGACTAAGAAAAACTAATAGAAATGCGTCCATCTTACCGTATGTCGCTCCATTCGCCAAAATAGTTGTGTTACCACCATTCGGGCCAACACCGACGCCAGAACTTGCGTAGAAAGGTGACGGATTGAAATTTCCCGTTGGAGTTATGGCGTTTGCTTGCCAAGAAGGTTGCGGTGATGTCCCATAGGGTTGCACAGCCATCTGTGGCATAACTGGGACCATTGGGGCAACAGGGGATTGGAAATACCAAAGGCCATCAGGGGAGACACTGTAATAAACGGGTTGTTGCATATTATTCATTGCAACGGCTGGCCAGAGCTGATCTGGTCGATTCCTGTAGAATGGGCGCTTTTTACGAATCCTGGCAGGTCCAATCACCAACTCTTTGCTGTTGTATTGCACAGTCAACTGCTCTTTCATTTTCTCAGCAATTTCTTGACTATCAAATGTAATGAATGCATAGCCTTTGCTAGCTCCCGTGGTTTTTTCTTTCACGATTTTGCTATCTCTGACGATGCCAAACCTTTCGAAAAAAGTCTTCAAATCATCTTCAGTTGTGTCTCTAGGAAAACCTTTCACGAATATTCGGGTCGGTATCTCCACGTCTCCAGGGGCCGGCTTAGCTGCATATTCAGCTTGTATCTCCGCCTGGTTCATACTCCTCGTGCTTACTCTGTGGTACTCCAGGATGGCGAAATATTTCTTTTTCTAAATTACGACTTCTGTAAAAATCTCTCTCCGTAAAAATTTTGAACAAAATTTGGCGCGTACATGAAGATTGACGTGACAACAAGCCCACGTGATATGAACCTTGTACATGTCAATTTCAGTTCCCAAGGCAACTCTCATAGAACATTCCTGGCGAAGATGAGCGGTCACATAATTATTCACGTAAATGATGTCTACTCGAATGAAATAAACTGTCTACTGAAATAAATTCTCAGCTTGTTCTTCACAATGTCAACTAAATCTAAAACTTCTATTAGACACGCATAATGTTGCCAAATTCCGACTGCGCCCTGACAATTCAAAACGATCGAAGAAAATGTAACTCCCATTCAACTGTTAGAACACAGCAGCTTCAAATAGAAACAGAATTTGAAACAAAGTGTAATGGATTATTACCAAGTGTAATGGATTATTACCAAGCCATTTCTGTTCATAGGAATCGACCACAAGACATTTCAGAAAGATCTTATTTTATAGTTCGGATAACTTCGTGTGAACAGAGATTACAATAACCAGGCATACCGTTCACACATGGCACAACTATTCACAGCTCAGTATAAACAGTTGAAGAAGTGTTAAAATGTCTATCTCCGTACGAAAGCCTACTGGAAGTAGCGTTAGGACTGTGAGAGACAGGTCTTGTCTAAAGCTTCGAAAATATACAGACACCCTGAAGCTATTGTAGTCATCAAGGGATTGAGTGTGTCCCCGGTTATATAATATGCGATTTAAATTAATTATCGTGTTGCAAATCAAGCCGGCGGAAACGGTCGAGGTTATAAAACGAAGCTTTGACCAAACGTCCGCCGAAGTATCTTCCATTGAGATCGACGATAGCTGAATAAAATAAAATAAAATAATAAGAAATCAAGCAAAAGGTACAGTGAGCTTTTGAAAATACAAAGTACGTCTTATGTTCAATTCAATCATGTTATCCATTTCGTTTTACGCGATATTATTTAAAGAATCAGATATCCTTTCCGGACACCAACTGAATCGATAGCCTCAAGAATCGGTAGTCTCATTGTACATAGTAGCATATATCCACATGTAAATTAATACTAGTTTAAACATTTGTACTGATTATGGGTATGAGAAATAAACTCCTATCATCATCATCATCATCAAACTGAATATCCCCTGCCTTGTCAAACAGACAGACACATAATAATGTCAGCTTAGACGACACTATCAAGTAAGGTACTGGGAACAATGGAAGCATTATTTCGTAACTATCGGTAACTATAATGTAAATGACTCAACACAGAAACGAATAACATTAACTAATTGACCAAGTGCAGTTCTGATGCATTTTGGAATTTAAGCATAGATGCTTACTTATCATAGTTTTGTAAAAAAGTTAACTTTCACTCCTACAATTGAATATTGCTCACCCTTCGTCGCTGCTTCGATCCGTTTAAATTCAACAAATATTCGCACCGCTTCGTCGTCTGGATTGCCGGGAATCTGAAAACAAAAAAATTAAAAATAATGTTATATTTGTGATAAAACTTTGTCAAAAGCGGACCGAAAACAAACAAGTCTCTTACACAGGTGATAAAATACAAGCAGCAAAGAGGAGTATTTCTGTAACATTGCTGTTAAATTAAACACTTAATGACTCCTGGGGCCTTATTCAGAGACCGGGATTAAAGCGCAGTCCAGGATTAAACCTCAAACCCCACGTACTGCGCCTAGCAGCAGTGTTGTCATTATTGGCATGGGTAGAATACGGTCGGTCATTAGATCGAAGATCTCGAGTCCAGGAAGCAATAGAGAGAAGTTGAACGGAGTCAGTTTTACAATCAGTGATACTGTCAAACCTTTACTAGCGACCACCTCTACAGAGCAGCCACCTGTGTATAAAGGCCACTCTTCATAACCCCCAAAATGACACTTTCTATAGAAATCAACCTGGACAGAAAGGCCACCTGTCTATAAAGGACATTTTCCTCAGGTATCAAAGGTGGCCAGTATATAATTTATAGACAAGTTTCACTGTAATTATTCCAAAAATATAACCTGAATTCGATATGACAGTATTGGCTTTGAGTAGAAAGGTGTTTTGTCAGCATAATCAAAGCATCGGACGGCGTATGCAAGGCTTATAATACAGTCTTCAGCTTCTCTCGGTGCGCAGGAATGGAAATATCCCACCCATTTAGATACAGTCGCCAAAATCTTTCCAGGGATTACGTGGAAACCATGGAACAAGTAGCTCTATTTATATACTGTGTTAACGCTTACTTCAAATATGATGACTTTGACAACTTCGCCATATTTATGACACTCCTCTTCGACTTCCGGCTGGAGGTCATCGTCAACTTCCCCAGGACCAACCATATTCTACAAGGCAAACAGCACAGCAACATCAACCAAGACATCCTAAAGTCCCATATTTACAGCAACCACTTAAACCAACTGGATATACTAAATAGATATTCTTTTATTTACAAGTTGAAAGATCCTGGTGAGAACGCTTTTCCATCTTGAAGTAAGTAACATACTTGTAGCCAGTACTTTCCAAATATATACAGTCAAACCCGGTTAATATCCATCTGAAATGTGGGATGATAAGCAATACCAGGAAGTAATCCGAAGGGACAAGAACAGGGTTCGACGTTTTACGGAAATGTTGCTACTTTCCTTAATTTCTCTTATTCTTGTTTATTATGCTAACAACAACAGTGATGCCGAATTACAAAAACAAACAAAACAAACAGAAACAACAACAACAAACAAGCACGTGAACCAACCAACCATCCAACCAACCAACCAACCAATCAACCATCAAAACCAACCAGCCAACCAACCGACCAACCAACCAATCAACCAACC
>OFHS01001719.1:4222-25440 GCA_900245855.1 Calvadosia cruxmelitensis
CACATTACCCAGACAATCTGACATTGGTTGACGAAAGGAATGCTATTGAATGAGGGCTCAAGGAGGGCACTTTTGGCACAACTTCCCATAAACTCAACATTCCCGTTAAAAAGACCTGCAGTGGCTGACGTGTGGTCAGTGTGAACTTGATGTCGTCATTGTGAAATTGTGTGATAGTAAGAATATGTAGCCGTGTCATCATTGTAATCATCCTTTTTACCATCTCTACCTCGTGTCAAAAACTCCATCTGTCTTGTATACTACGCTGTGTGCCACCTGTCTATAAAGGGCATTTTTCTCAGGTCCCAGAGGTGACCGCTATAGACAGGTTTCACTGTACTTGGAATTCTGCCATCTCTCCCTGTCATGGGACCAGCAACATGTCTCTCAAATATTATATACATGTATATCGAATGTGAAAGCCTCCTTTTTGTCTTCTACAGACTTAGACAGCTTCAATCAAACACCATTCCCCACAGAAACCACAAAAACAGAGTTGAGCAGGCATGCAGGCCAATGACGTCATATAGCCGTCTACTTTCCACACGCTGTCTTCTGTGGACAAATAAGGTTGATCATGCATGGCGCGTAACAGTCGAGTTCACAAACATTGTTAGGCTACTAAGGATGGCATAACGAAGGATAATTTTTCTTAGATCGTGGATAAAATACACATGAGAAGCCAAGCGAGCAAGGCGTTACCGCGTTATCAGCCAAGGAAAGATAGCTCCATCCGTTACGATGGGACTAGAAGCTAAGGCGCAAAGAAGATGATCTCCAAACTACAGCTTGCTATCTCATCGTTAAAATAAATAAACAACTAGAATGCAGATGCTATACATTTCTACGACAGTTGATAGCAAGCGAAGCAGCAATGACTAAGCAGTTAGCACAGAAAAATCGACTTGCTTACCCCGCATAACAAACGAAATGTACTCGTCAGGGCGCTCATGAACAGCACCTTGGCCAAGACGATGGCGGCACAGAAGACAAACCAAGAGAACACCTCATTGTCGAACGAAAGAACGTCTGACATGACTGAATCGAGCTAAATAAACTGTTCTTGCAAGAAATTTGTGGAGCTGCAGACTCGAGCAGCAACAACAGCAAGCGAACTTTAGAGTGTTGGTCATGTGAATGATGAGAGGCCACGTGCGAGGCCGAGTTCAGCGTGTGAGGTATGATGACGTCACACTAACATCCCTCACAAAGAACAGAGTTTTCACAATAAGCGCAGGCTGACAGCAAATTAATGTGTAGACTTGATGCTGAGTAATTGCTTACAAAAGAACCTTGGCAACTACTGAATAACTGAAAAGTCAGCATGACGCTTGGTTTTTGCCGTGACATTTAAAAACTATAATAACAGTAGCCGGTTACGTAATTTTCATTTATAATAAATACATGTAATTTTTCCAATAATTAATATGATAGAATTAAAGTTCCAAATCCGTTGAGAAATGGAAGAGAATTGAAAATTATCAGAACAATATTGAGAATCAGAAAGAGAACAGAAGAAACAATTAACATAAAATAGATAATTAAAAGTCACATGGACTAGAAATTAAAAATAAAGATAATGCCTGCTATTTTAATATAATCCTAATTGTCAATTATGGAGCTCTGTGAATTTGCCTCGAATGAACAGATACTCGTTTTCCTAAAAGTATGTTGATTGAGTGTTATTGTGTTTGCATGGGCCATTTTAAATTGTGATTCGATAACTTGTGGCAGGAAGAAGTCACTTTCAATTCTACCTTGGTCTAATGAACCCTAATGCCGATGATTGGATGATGAGTAAAAATAATTGACAAAAGTTTATGACAAACGTAACAGTCATGTCCTTATGATATTGATATCCTATAAGTAGTTGTGTAACCTGACAACCTTCAAGTACCTCTGCAAGAAGTACCTAGCCGAATAGGCAGTAGGACTTTCATTCGCATTGTTTCCTGTTATAAGCTATAATTATTTCAAAACAGTTACTAGTAACCCATTTTGCTTTGTATTATTTATAACTGATTTATTGCATCTGTGTATCTTAGCTATCCTTGATCCTGTAAATAGTATTTTTATTAAAATAGTATGTCAAAAATCTTTCTTTTTTATAACAGCATCACCTGAGCTGATATTCCGCATTTTCTTTCAAAACATCCTCTCACTAAAGATTCCGATGAATTTTCATTGACTGGACTGAGCTTATCAGGGCTTCTTCGAGAACTCGTAAAAAATTCCCGTACGTACCTCCACCGTTCATCGAAAAAGGTGTCTGTCTCCGCGTGTGGCAGTTAAAAAAANTCCCTGCAACTCCTAAATTTTTAAACTTTTTAATAAGGATGGTGTGATCAACAGTATCGAAAGCCTATTGCATTGTTTGCTCCAACGGCACAATCATCGGACAGACCGCATAATGTAGTACCATAAAGCCATTTTACGTAATGCATAAAACTACTGCCAATATTAAAATAGGATTAAAATTCATTATTGGAAGTGACCAGTCAAGGGGCCAGGGGGATTTGATGCGGTCGCCTTTCCTTTCCGTCGCGCATATCTACCTTGGCGCATATAATCTATTATAATTCGAGGTCAGCTCAACGCCAAATTAAGATACACTCTACTGTATGTACCTTGGCGTACCTGTGTAACCATTCTTTGTTACAGAAATTCACCCAAGGAAGTTTTCCAGAATTGAGTAATTATTTAAAAATGTATCCTGGGCATGCCCCATATTCCTACAGGAGGGGCCTTTCGGGTGAGGCGGGAGAGCGCTTCCTTTGGATCCGCCCCCCAGGGTAAATACGGTTTCACAGAGATTGCACTTGCACCTGAATCAGGATTGTCACGCAGCGCAGATCGAGCGTAGGGCTATTCTACTTTGCGGTTTCCGATCGGATGTTGCTTCATCTGGTTTTGGTTTACTTTCTAAATTTTCCGGGTCGAAGCTTCACCGCTCACGATACCACAGCACCATATCTTTTATAGAACAAAACCACAGAAAAACAACGATTAAAACTCAGACAGCTCTAGTTTTTGTCTGTCCATAACAGAGAGGCGTACTGTTGGACACGCATTTCTAAGAAATCCAGATAAGTCGACTGAAGTAATCAAACCAGCCTCAGCTGATTAAATGTCAGCCTCGCTTCCGTGTCAGTCATCGAAAACAGAACAGCAATGGAGGAACTTTTCCAATGTTTCTTCCAACCTTCGGCATTTACTGGGTGAATTTGGGCATGGCTGGACCTCCAAAAGCCGAGAATCAAAGAAAAAATAAGTTACCTAGACATTTTTATGTTCTATCATTGCATTTCTACATCTTGGTTGGATCCCTGTTTCTTTTCCAAGCCGTCGCGGGCGATGGTGAGTGTCTCATTCAATATTTCCTAATTGTTTTGCTATCTCACTCACGAAGGAAGCTGAGCCTTGAGCTCCTAGCAGTTGTTTACGTTGTAACTTGTGATAGCATTCTTGAAGGATTGACCTGTCATGGTAGCTGGCTTTGTGCTACTGCTTATGGTTGGGTGGCAACTTCTGAGGATTCAGACCGTCGGACAATCGGATCAACTAGAGTCCTCTTTGTGAGGGTGGTTGAACTCGTAAAAAAAAACCTACGTACCTCCACCGTTCATCCAAAAATGCGTCTGTCTCCATGTATGACAGTGAAAAAAAAACTAGAATCCTGGGCCTCCTGTCAGAAATCATGCAGAAGATGTGAACATTCATTGTCTTTTCCATGCCTTGAAACACGTGGATTCGTGGAATACTTCACGAGTTGTTGACGCTATTAGGTAAATAGTTTTAGACATTGTTGACCGTGAAGATAGCCCTGCCGATGGGATAACAACCGAGTTCGACTGTACTTATATTTAAGGCCAAGGTATTTGCCCCTGTCATCAGCATCTCCATTAAACATCATCTTGTTTTTGAGGCAACTGCAAGTTCAGACACAACTTTACAGATCTGATCTTGTTTTTTCTTTAGGCTGGGTGCCGCATCTTATCAACAAATCAGACCCACAGAAGCTACTCAATTTATATGAACAAAATTCCCTAGCTATTTTCTGCTCATACAATGCAAGCCCAACTGCTGTTGTTTCATGGAGTAGACGCGGAAGTATTATTCCACTGGATTCACGTATCACTCAAGAGACAATATACCAACGTAGCAAGACCATAACCGTGGATTCCCTTCTGATCTCCAAATTGCAGCAGTCTGATGCTGGGCAATATACTTGCACTGCAAAGAATAGTAAAGGAACTGATGCGGGAACGTTGATTGTCTCTCTTATAAGTGGTAAGTCAATTGTAGAATTTTGTAGAATTATTAGTCAAGGTAAAGATGCTGTGTGATTGAATTTGAATGTTTGACTATTAACAGTTCATGCTTTGATTTGATTGTAATCCTTTGGATCTTTTGGATCTTATCAGCAGCGTAACGGTTAGCAAGGACCTACGGATGGTACTGGGTGTCAACCGTTTGGAATAAGCTTCTGCCGTAAGAAGGTTGATTGATTCGCAGTCAACTACTATGATGGTTGGCAAATATAATTGCACCTCAACATCTTGTGATTTCGCGGCTTGAGGTGCCGCTCCCAGGCAAAGCGCCGCTTCGCGGCGCCCCTTTGCCCCCGCGCGCAGCGCCCACGCAAAATTACGCGCGGGAGACCGCTACCTACACACGAAGCAACTTCCTTGAGCTCGGGTGCAGGAAAGTTGCAAGCTCAACTACGCGTCGTACGGCTGATTGTTGGATGTCATTCGACGGGGATTGGACACTTTTTATTCATACAAACATCAAAATTCGCCGTACCTAGTATACTTTACGAGATAATTATCGCGTGACCCAAAAATTCCATGTTTTCGTCCTTGCGGCCATGGTTGCGGACCTGATATTGATCACCGCACGGAATCCGCCTGGACGCAGGGCTTTCACCGCGCTGCGTGGTTGTGGTTCACACTTTCCATTGTTTCCGATCGTGTCTCTGTCATGGCCGGCAACGTGGCATCTACGACGTTACGGTCGCGCTGCTTCACCCTAATAATATGCTGGGATTCGGTATCAAAATGATCAGCAGGTAACGGTGCATGGCCCTCTGCAGTTTGTTTCATCGTGTTGCCAGTCGTCGCTACGAAATAGCCACTTGCAACGCCACTTTTGAAGAGCTCTTCATTTCTGTTTGTGTCCTGTCGCCGCTCCGATACGTTCCTTAATTTCTGGTCGCTTCAACTGGCCCCTGTATGCTGAAATTTGGCACCGACTTGATCAGGATACCCTGTTCTGTAAGTGTGTGTTGTTTTGAGTGTGGATTTGAAGCGAGCCTACTTGAATTGACCTTCGTTCGTGACATTCTCTTGCTTCTTGTCTGCTGGACAGCCGACTCCTCAACGGGGCAACCTTTACTCCGTGCTCATGCTTCACATTTGCTGTGCAGTCAATGAAATGCATACCCAAATCATCTTGGGAAAACTCTCTACAGGTGTATGGCATTACCCAAGGCAAATTTCGATTGCAGGTATTTCATTTCCTCCTCTTTGCAACGTGGGCTGGGCTACAGCTCTCGCGTCCTCTGACAGTTGTGTTTACTTCTGAGTTGCTTCGCTTATAAATTCCAGCGTGATCAAAGTTACTCGACAGCCGCTATGACTGCCACCATGATAATCAGCGCAAGCTCTATACCAGTGGATGTGTTTCCTACTTTAGTTGTGCAATCATTTGCCGGCATATTTGCCATGTTTGCAAAGGGCCCTTCCTCTGGACTTGCGTTTCGTTCTTCTTTGACTGCATTGATTCGAGGGATTCAAGCCAGTCGAACGACACTTATTAGAGCATAATTGTTACACCCATTTACACAGTAGTTTTCCCTGCACAGAAAGATGTGTGTTTGCAGGGTTACCTGATGGTTTATTCCCTAACAACTGCTGTAAGCCTGTAACGTAACGTACACTTGCTCTTCCTGTTGCGTTGTGAGAGCCCATGTTTTCCCATCTCCGTTTTCTCCTTGAATCGTAACTTCATTCCTACTTGAAGTTATCCTACAACGTTCACGTTTGGGCTGTTTCACATGCAAAACTACTGATCTTCAACGTTGTCCTATTTTTTCTTTTAAATTTCATCGTACATCATAGTCAAATTGATCGTTTTGTATTGGTGAGCAGCCGTGACGCACTTCCCTCACTTTGCCCACATGACGTCGCGTGGATCGCTCATTCCTTGTCCACTCTTTCAAGTAGGAAACGACGTTCACGTTCCCACTGAGGACTGAAATCAACGGGCTATATTTCCATACAATTTGTGCTCCTTCATGGTGTGCTTTCCGATAGTAAAATGACCGTCAAATACGTAAAAAATCACTCCTTTCATTTCTTAAGTACGTACATGTTGGTACTGTTCCCGCCCCCAATACTGCTATCGGGAAACTTTATCCATGGCAACAACGTTGTCCGATTTACACAGGCTTATAATCACTATCACAGGGGCGGTTTATTTCAGAAGTCATGCATGCAATAGAACTGCACCAACTCTGACTAAGAGCATCCACATCAACAAGTAACTTTTACAATTAATCTCGCAGCGGCGTTGGGTCGATGGGGCCTTGGGCCTCCATCGGCCCTTACAACCCTACATCTTAAAGGCATTTGAGGGAATCCATTGCACTGCTGCTCCGCAGGACCAAAATTTCCCGCATGTGACATTTACATTAACGTGTTTGCCCAATCTCCCGTTCCTCATGCAGCTCTCCGTTATTGGAAATTAGGAGCTACAGACCCCGGCAACCGATCTCTATCAAAGTAAAGCGTGCTCCTCATCCTTTAAAACTTTCATTCCAATTCCACCCGCATTTTTACAAAGGGTTCACTTCTCCATCAATTGGAGTGGATTGCACATTTTCCTCTGCTGTCGTCAGTTTCACCCGCAAACACGCTGAAGCTCATTTGTCCTCTGTCCCCAAGGAATCAAAGAAACTGGTGGGTGGGTTGCAAAGATGTTCCAAAGAGTGTTCCAGGTTATTGGCTTATGGCACAGAGTGCAGTGGGTCAGCGGGAGGGGACATGAACATGAATCGAGCCAACAGCTTCCTGGCGGTGTTCACTTTCATTCCATGTTTGATCAGCGGATTTCAAAATGGGGGATGCCGCATTGCGCACCCTGACATGCACATTTCAAGGGACAGGTATTGCCTAAAATGTAAACCAAACGCTATAAATTATTATGACACATATAAAATCCTGCCTGCCATAGGCCGCACTGCCTCACCGGGGCAGAACCAAGAGGGGTATCAAATCATAACCCGGCAAAACTAGATCCACACATTTGGCGCGCAACTTGTGCAATGTCTTTTTCTCCTCAAATACTAATTAAATTGCAACAAAGAACCTGGATCCTAACACTTTGCTTTCTCCTCTCTAAAGAATGCTATATATTATTCTTGAAGAATAACGTTTTATTTTTGACTCATGAGTTCGTCTTGCATGGAATTGCCCAATGGGCCGATGGTAATTTTTCAACAACTGATGCTTCGGGTCAACAATTGATTCAATTGTTAATCAATCGTTCGGCACTCATGGCATCACAACTTCGCTGTGGTCTTGATGTGTCATTATAGGCCTACAACTGAATAACTAATTCAATACAAGACAGACGTTTTGCTCCACTTTTGTTCAAGAAAAAGATCTGAGCCTTAACCACAGCTGGCTTTACATGTGTATGATATTTATGTTGGTTTTGGATGTGAAGACTAAAGGCAGAGCATGACCATTAAATTATTACTTCAAAGACAGTTTGAAGTTTCGATTTCTTGGTTCAGTTTCTGCATCAACTTTCGATCAATCAATGTTGCCGAAAAATTCTTTGAACCTATAACCGACTGTCCGAAAAACTTACCGGTAGATGCATCGATTAATCAATGTATCAGGTCCATCTCTACCCAATATGCAATATCACAGACATTTCAGACTTGCAAAATTGAAAGAAAAACAATACCGCCATTCTCTATGCCTGGTAACAACTAGCTAGGCCTAGCATGAAAGATTGAAAGAGGAAGAAGTGAAATCTTGCAAAAGCTGGAACAGCAAAAGCATTTCCTTGTTGCAGCAAACTTAGCCAAATACTTGATGGAAAATAAAAGATACCAATATTGGTAAATTTTCCTGATTTAAACTTCAGTGCTGTTCAAGGTTATTTGTAACATTTGTTTTGCATTCTCGCATTCTGATTGGCTATGGGTTATGACGATAGAACTCGATATCGCACAGAAATGTTGTAAACAAATTTGCAAAATGATGCAAGAAACCTTTGCTCGTAACTTTGGCTTTGGAGTTGGATTGACAGCTATTGTAATCAGACTCATCGACTCTAATTGTAATAGGTGACTTGAACTGGTTTAGAGCGGTCTGCAGAAGCAACAATGGCAAAGGGCCTTGGCAACTCAACTTGTTTTTGCTTGAAAGGCTCAAAATCACTTGCCTTTGCCTGGTGACTTTTTATGCCTTTCTTCCATCTCACTACGCTTCTCATGTGTGATTAATGGCCATATCACACAGCTGATGTGCGATAAACGGATAAATTCTTAGTAGCACCCACCTTGGACTAATGAAGATTTTATTTTCTGATTAATTTCTTGTTCATGTTGTATGTTTGCCAGTACAGGTAACCTAAGCCTATGTCAGATTTTATTATTGATTTCTTCAACTTTTGTACTTCAGTATTTCATGTCATTAGCTTATTATTTAGTTTTTCATTTTTATTTTTATTTATGAACTTATTATTATTTCCTTAACAACTCATTATTGGATTTCAGTACCTCACTTCTTTAATTCACAGTATGCATCAACGGAAAGTATAGCAACAACATTGATAATTTGTTTTCAGCTTACAAGCCAATCTTCAGGCGACCATTTCCTGATGTTGTCCTTCACGTTGGTGAGCAATACGAGCAGCTCTGTTCAGCTGACGCCTACCCAGTAGCATCGTATTCTTGGGGCAAGATAGGCGACTTCATCGATGGTGTCCAGACAAAGGCTCTTCCTGATGGTCGCCTAATATTCTCTTCTGCTGCTATTCAGAGGGATAATGGAGTATTCAGATGCTTGGCAAGAAATACAGCTGGCGTAGGCTACGCAGACATGAAAGTAACCGTAGTTCCAGGTGAGTTGGTGTTTTATGCCTATGTAGAGGCTTGAGTTATCAATTCCACAAAGAAAGCCCAACTGTCGTTCTTAGCAAGAAGGAGGATAACGAAAGGATGACGGCAAAAATTAGATGTTGTTAGATGTAAACACAGGTCATAGACACCATTCTTATCCGATAGAGATACTCACTGTGGTCCTAATTAATTTTGGGTTAATGATCAAGTGCAGTTTTGTCGTCATTGCTGTTATGTTATTCTCAGATCTGACTCATCCACACAGCTGCTTTATGGCTACTGTTTATGCAGTTAAATTTGATTCATGAAAGGGTATTCTTTAGACCATATATCAAAGCTCTTGTAGGTTCTGTAAGTCTTCAAGATATAATGTAGGTTTAGTAAGTTGCAAATCACGGCAAGGCCAAGTTATTTCCAGATGCTAGTTTTGTCTTCTATGTTGAACTGGACTGATGCAAACTTTTGCTGTGGAAGAAAAACGTTGCTGGTACTAGTTCAAATGTTAATAGCAAAACCGCACCTTCATAGAAACATTTGCAACGTAATGCCCATAATCCTGGAATGCTTTCCTGTACAATAAAGTTTTTGCATGCGTTATTGCAGTTTGGGCTGTTGATGGTGCTATGTCTGTCTTGTAAAATGCTATCAGCTGTCTCGCTTTATTTTAAGTGTTAAAATAAACCTTTATGATATTAATGCAACTCAAATTTACAACTTGTAAAGTCTCCTTTAAAATCCTACTAGCCCTACAATGTTGAAAGAAGAAAATGAATTTAAAATATCAGTTTAATTAAGAAACAATTGACATGTTAAGCCCTTGTTATTTTCCTCTGAGCATGGTGTGATATAGTAAAAAGGGATGGAGAATTTCACTTGTCACTGCAATGTCAAGGTAGATGTAGAGAAGGGACTTTGCTCTTCATTTCCCATTTGCCTGCCAACCTCTGTCTTAGGTAGCAAATCAGTGATATATCATTCGACCCCAGACACCAGCATTCTCGACACTGACGCTAAGCTTTCACCCCTTTTTTGCTTATACCTAATACAGTGAAACCTGTCAACAATGGTCACCTTCAGGACCTGAGGAAAATGACCTATATAGACAGGTGGACTTTCTGTCCAAGTTGATTTCTGTAGAAAGTGTCATTTCGGGTTATGAAAAATGGCCCTTATACACAGGTGGCTGCTTTATAGAGGTGACTACTAGTACAGGTTCGACTGTATTCTCAAAAGTCGATGTTCGGGGGTTGATGTCTCTGATTCTCACTATCCCAATAGGAAAATTCATTTTGCAAATTGTATAGCCTCATTGAGTTTCACCTGCATTTGAACTTGATAGCAGTAACACTTTGGACTTCTTACATGCAATTTTTTGTTAGCCTTTTTTTTCTCAGTTCTGTGCATCTTTATTTTTATGTTGCTAATTAATCAAGGTGCGGCTTTTACCCAAGGGTGACATATATGCGCTGGAATATTGTATGCCAAAATTGTTTTTATGCGAAAGTTTAAGAAAGTTATACATATGCAAAGTCAGCTAATATACTTAACAAAAGTCTCTGCTTCTCAGTAAGGACTGACAGTGCACTGCAGTGTCAAAACATATTAACAAAATCTTGTTACAGTTGTGATACTTTTAAAATGTATCTAGTTATTATTTCTAGCCTTTGCGTTGGTATCCTGCTGTTTTATGATGATAGAATGAAGCAAATTTGTAGTTGTGATGCATCTCATGGTCTTGGCAACTTGTGCTTGAGTTTGAATTGTAATCATCACACTGAAGCAACAGTATTTTATAGAAATTCCTACAAGTTGCTCATGAACAGTTTCTACCTCGCTTTTGATAATTTGATTTGTTTATTGTAGAACTTTCTTTGAATATTTTAATGTGTTTCTCAGATTGTTTTCGTTGTGCCTGATTTGTTGCTTTTGTTTGTTTTATTGATGATTTTGTTATGAAACCTTTAACGTCTTTCAGATCCATCGTGGCTTGCTTTATCACCAAATGTCATCCAATTGAATTCTTCTCAGACTTTGTGGGTCAATGCCAGTTTCACTGCATCACGTGGTGTAGTGCAGGTCACATGGTACAAGGATAAGTACGAAGAGCTGGAAGGGAAGCTTGAGTATCCGAAGAGAGACGCAATGGATCACTTCCTTGCGTCGCTAATGATTGCCAATTCAAATAGTAAAGATTCTGGAAATTACACTGTGAAAGTTTCAAATTCAGTTGGAAGTATTGAGAGAACTGTGCCAGTAGTCATCACGGGTGAGTATGTTCTGTAGTACAAGCAAACCTCTCTCTTCTCACCAAGTGTTGACTTGCGCGATTGAAATCCAACGATTTCGAAATGTTCCGCTTAGTTCTGCGACCTCTGAATTTGTAACTTTGTGACGACGAAAGTCAGCGCTCAAAAAATCTATTAAACTGTGATTTTGACCACGAAAGCTATAATTTTCATTGTGGCTTGGCAACTTCCGTAGTTGTCAATCAATCTTGGAGTCATGCTGGTGAGCACTGTGAGACTGTCTAAGCCCCTACTTTGATTGAGGCCTGTTGAAGAAAACTAACAAAACATTTTGAAGTCTGTAATCGATTAATCAACCTAAACGACAAAATCGATTGTAAGTGATAAATTGACAATCAATTCGCATCCCCAGAACACAGTATAGTCTGTGTAATCTGAGTGCCTTGATAATTGTTATTACTATGTAATTCATCACAGAGGTCTTTGATAGTTTCAGCAGCAGGACAAGGGTTTGCACAACGGCATATACTTTAAACTCAAACAGTCGAGAGAAAAATGTAAAAAAGATTCCACCATCAAGTCAAGTCGAGACATTTGGAACAGAAAAGTTTGCAAATTTGAATTTTGCAATGTATACGGTATAAGCAAGTTATATCTTTGTAAAATAATAGCCTAGCTTCTCGATTGCTTTTTTCACATTATTTGCTTTGTGCATAGTAGCATGCCTTTTACATGCCTGCAATCAATATTCTTTAAAACGTATCTGAAGGGTAATTGAGACCAGGAATTACTGGGCATGCACAGTTGAATCTGAGTTTATTGGAAGAACGAAACAAAGACATTCAGTCAATCAGTCATACATTAGATAAATTATAGAACTGTAGTAAATGTTTTGGAAAAGACCTTTGTGCCATTGTCTAGCTCAGAAACAAATGAATGAAGGTCCCGCATGCTCCTACTAATGTACTGCCATCCAAATTTGAAGGAAATTCACACATATTTTGAATTCTCACTGAGCAAATTTTAAAAAGAATGCAAAAGTGAGTTTCTGAAGAAATTGGACAGTTTTTAAAGGAAAATGATGAAAGCAAACGTATAAAGTTGTATAGCTTTGTTATAACATTTATAAAAGTCAATTAAAAGATTTCCAAGAATGACATTGTTCCCTGGATGATAATCTATATATATATTTCACAAGAGTCTGTCTGTATGTTTGTTTGTTTGTTTGTTTGTCTGTGTGATCAAAACCCGGCACCTGCCAATGGATTTGACTAGCTCTGGGAAACAGCAACGCTCTGGTTGTGCACGGTTTTCGAAACACACCGCACAGCGCCAACACTCGAACTACATCCAAATTGATTAGTACAAATTGGCATAGAATCTAACGGAGCAGTTTTTAAAACAGTTCGCCTTGAAGCCGAGCTATGTTTCTTGCAAGTTTGACGGAATTATTGCTGTGGAATGGGCACCTTGAATCTGCCTTGCTTTCTTTTGCAAACCCTTGCGCTCGAATGATTCGAAAGGATCGATTTCAGTCTCTTGGGAGCCCTAGCTGAGCTGAGAAACAGTAGGGCAGCATTCGACGCAGCATTCTTCGACGCAGCATTCGATCGATACCGCTGCTTTATGGGCTAAAACTGACAACTGTGATTTGTATTGGACTAATTTAACATCCATCCAAATGCGAAGCAGCGACGCTGGACGCAGCTGCGATAGCAGCGTGGACCAGCTAGTTCATTTTAATAGTTGCTGCTGTATTTGCTATGATGCTGAAGGTGTTTGCAAATTCACAAGTGAATATTTGCCCTTTTGTAGGACCTCCGGTTGTTGCAATTGACTCTGTAATGACAAAATACGTTGACACATTGCACGGATCATCGTTAGACTGCTCAGCCTGGGGACATCCCCTTCCAAATATCACATGGTACAATGAAGAGTCTTCGGTTGATTTTGCACATCCACACATGATGATGTCAGGGCCAAGATCTATTGCAGATATCAAAGTGTCGCTGAGTTACACTGCATTTACAAAGGGCCGCTTCACTTGTGTTGCAAAGAACAGTATGGGAGAAAGTTCTGCTGTGGTGTTTCTGCATGCGAGGGCAGGTGAGTAACAATTTGTATATCTATGTTGTGCAGTGAAACCTGTATTTAATGGTCATCTTTGGGACTTGACGAAATCACCTTTAATGACAGGTGACCTTTCTGTCCAGGTTGATTTATATAGAAAGTGTCATTTTGTGGTTATGAAGAGTGGCCTTTATACACAGGTGGCTGCTCTATAGAGGTGACTGCTAATACAGGTTTGACTGTAAAGTGGTTAGGATATCTGTTGTCCCATCATGTGTTCTGGGTTTGATTTCCAGCACATATATTTCTTGTAACTAATTTGATTTTTATGATTTTTATATACCATGAGCCCCAATATGTCAAAGTTACCTTCAATAACAACAAGACATTTACATGTTTTACGTGTCATTCTTTCATAGTCAAATGCGTCTATGATTCTAAAAAATTATTTGCGGAGAATATTTTATTTAGCATTGGAGCTTGGTTAATCGAAAGCTTCTTTTTTGCAAAGAGCAGAGATGACATTTAGGCTAAATAAAACACATTCCATCCGGCTCTGACACAAAACTAGGTTCACAAATCCTTCTCCTGTAATCTCTGCTATGATATTATTGTGTGTTGTACAGTTGCAGGCCCAGGTGGAAAAGACAAGCCCACGTCAATGAAGCAGTCATACATCTTCATCATCATTGTGTCTCTCATCGTCCTGCTGATTGTGATTTGCATTGTACTTTTGCTTGTCTGGTTGAAAAGAAGAAAGGCCGCTGCATCACAGCAATACCATCGCAGCGATAATGGTTTCACTGACTTCATGGTTAGTAGGCATTCTTGCTGCGCTATCAACCCCTTGTGTTGTTCTACTGCAAGTAAGCTGCTATGTTTATTGTTGTGGAAGTCAGTGTTGTAGGCAATGGTGAATGACTAGCCACTCTTAAAATTGGAAAGAGATTTGGTGCCATATTGAATCAACATGTGATACGACACATTCAGGAATATCATTGTGTTTGCCTGAGTGGTTTGAAACCCATGAATGTGAACATGCCCAACCTGAACCAACCTAGTTCTTCCTCTATTATTACTTCCTATGCTGTTGGAAACCGAGATTGTTCATCACAGAAAAACTAAAATGGCGCGCCGTGAAAATCGAACTCATGACCCCTGGATTACCGGTCCATTTCATCATCATCATCATCATTTATTCAGACACTATTACCAGTTTCTCTACCGTTGAGCTAGAGGCATCCAAGTTAATCTGCACGAACAAACTCCCTTGTATACCAGCGAGTGAACCTCATTACGACGTTGTGTACCAGTGCTTCTGCCTTTCCTTTACAAACCTTCACGAGTTGCTTTTTAGAATGTCAGTGTAAACCATACAATTACACACTCCAACACATGACCTAAAGAATCAGTTGTATTACCAATATGTATAATTACCTTAGTTCACAGCAGTTTCGTTATTATTTTATATACTGTTTATGGATCTGAAATTAATCTATCTGTCTATCATGCTCTTCACAATACCCTACCTCATCATCATCATCATCATGTTACTACCTACCAGGGGTGTGAAAACTAATAAAACTTAGTTCGCTAACGCTAACGCTACTCTGCTCAAAATTAGTTCACTAAAACTGAAGCTAATTAATTTGAAAAGTAGTTTGCTAAAACTAAAAACTAAATACTCAGAAAATTAGTTTTCATTAAAAAACTGAAAACTAATTGTCACATTTTTATAAAGGAAAGAGAAAAGGTTCTGTCTAGGGTTGTTGAGAGAGCTGTAATCTTCCCTCAAATTTGAAGTAGGATCAAGCTGTGGCCAGAAGTTGTTAGAAGGATTGACTGTTGCAGATTTAAACAAATTGATCTACTGCCCTATAGACACGCAGCAAGTTTTGTCTGTTGGATTTTACTACTGGCTGAAATATATCGGCTGTCACATGTGTGAATGCTTAATGTTGATAGTATTGACAGCAATCAACAATCGAATGTGGGTATTTGCTTAATGTATGAAAGACGAGACGTGCAAAGGGCGCGACACTGGAGGGGATAGCTGTTTTAAGTAAGACACCTTCGCAACAGTAGAATAACAAATAAGAAATAGATGTACACCATACTGCATTCGGTATTTTTCTCTATTCAATTGCTTTCACGAAAACCCACTTATCAACAGTTCGGCGACATTTTTTATTCCGAAATTATAGCATGTTAGTTTTACCAAAACGAAATTTAGCTAGACTAGTTAATTGGCTTAAAAATCAGTTTGCTAAAACTAAAATTATTTTTGTAAAAAAGTAATCCCAAAGCTAAAAACTAACGGAAAAAATAGTTCACTAAATTAGCGAACTAACTTTAGGTCGCTATTTACAGCCCTGCTAACTGGTATTGACATTTGTGAACATAGAGGTTGGCAGTGTGCTTGGTTTAAATTTTTATTTCATTTTATTTGTTTGAAGGCTGAAACAGAGGACGATGATGATGCCAGTGACTATCTGGTCCCATTGTGTACTTTTGGTGGCCACCAATCTTCAACAGCAGCAACACCGTCTGGCAGCAACCGCAGCAGTCAGAGATTCTCAGTTGATCACAAGATATCGTCCTTGCCAAAGCATGCACACCTCGACCTACAGAATGGCGGTATTCATGCCGACGCAGCTGCTGTACCTCAAAGTAACATCACAATTGGCGATGTTCTTGGACAGCGTGACTTCACAGTAGTATGTTTGGGTCATTTTGTCAAAGAAGGAGATGAAGAAGAAAAAGAAGTAGCAGTCAAGAAACTGAAAGGTAGTTCAAGTGATCTTCTGTTACTCTCTCTTAAGGTGGTCTCCTGAAACAGGTGGTCTCCCAAGACAGGTGGTCTCCTGACACAGGTGGTCACACATGGGATAGGTGGTCTCCTGAGACAGGTGGTCACACATGGGATGGGATAGGTGGTGTCCTTAGACAGCTGCTCCCTTGAGATAGGTGGTCTCCTGACATAGCTGCTCTCCTTAGATAGGCGGTCTTTCAAGACAGGTGGTCTCCCGAGAGAGGTAGTTTCCTGAGACAGGTAGTTTATTTGGATTATCATCATGTTCTGCATTTATTTGTATCAATCTCAACAGATAATTATTACAAATGGAAAATAGAATAATAAAACCTTGTAGCTACTGTACTTACAGTAGAATAGGAATTAATGTATCTTTGTAGAATTGTGCAACTTGCTTATAAATTCATTCTTTCCACTAGGCCTACTGTACTATTCTGAGACCTATATTGTTATCCAAACATGTTTTTAAAATATGTATGTGTGCTGCTTTTAACGACTACAGATTACAGAAGGCAAGGTGTTGCATTAAATTTCTTGAGACACACAGTCTTGTAATTAAGATAGGTGGACTTGAGATGCTCGGTCACAGACTAGCTCATCTCTTAGCAAACGGTCTGTCTTACATGACATTATATTGCAGGTAGTCTCTTTATGCAGGTGATGTTTTACAAACGGTGCCTGTTATATTTGCTTGCTGAACTACACTTAATTACACTGTAATTTACATGTCATGTTGTTTTTCAGAAATATATACCTACCTACAAACATACGTACGGTCAAACCTGCATTATTTGCCACTTCTGTAAAGCAGTCGCCTCTGTATAAAGGCCACTCTTCATAACCCCAAAATAACACTTTCTATAGAAATCAGCCTGGACAGAAGGTCACCTGTCTATAAAGGTCATTTTCCTCAGGTCCCAAAGGTGGCCGTTATAGACAGCTTTCACTGTACATACATACACTTCCTTTTGTCTGTCATTGTAATGCATATGTGCCTTGATTTGCAGACGGATATTCATCAGAAGATCGTGAATGTATATTGCATGAGTTAGCAATAATGCAATCATTATCACATCATCCCAACATCATTAATCTCCTTGGATGGTGCATCACAGATGGTAAAATAATCACTACTTTGCTGATGACTTCATTGGTTATGTAATTATGCATCCGGGCAGGCAGGTCTTTGATCATGGCCCAAGACTAGATCGTAGCGTGGCACTAAATATCTTATCCCTTACTAAGGCCTGGTTCACACTATACCGAATATCCAATAGAGCTTAGTGCTTTTTACACCAGATATGCTTTCGGCTTAGTGTTTACACTACACACGCTATCTGAAACGCCCTGTGATTTCTGATCTCATGCCACCGCCTGTTCAATAGCAAATTCAGTTGCATTATCGCTTTGATTTTTGTCAAGATTTGCTTCTCGTGTTCAGTGGGGCATGTGTTGGGCAATGGAAGCAGAAGCATAACTGGTATGCTTTTCTTTCCGATTGCGAAATTCTATCCACTATAACTTGAACTGGGCCTTAGTTCTGAAAATGATCTTTATATGACGTTGCTTATCAATGGGTTGCAGCTAAATCACAAACCGGTAATAAATATCAAGTTTCAAAGTAATTGCGCTTTACATTTGGTTGATGGATAACGTTGGGGTTGATAATTGAATTATCTCGTTGTATTTGTACTGCCAAATATGTCTGCTGCAATCTTAAAATGAAGCTGTCATTATAGCTGGTGTTACAATTGTCAACAAATATTCCTGAATTTCCTTGTGAATTTTGATCTGCAATATCCTGTGATGCAAGCTAGCTACTGTGTTACAAGTAGAATTGAACTCACTTAATATTGCATCGCTTGATGCTATGCAAAACCCATTTCCATTTGATGATTGCTTTACAAACTTTCCCTTTTTAGCTTGTTTTATATCCCCTCGGATAATATCCCAGCAAAAATGCAAAAAATAATATGCTCAAAGTGCACTGTTTGTGTTTATGGTAAGACCACAGAATATTTAGAAGTACTGACCGGTGCCAGACAAATCTACATTATGTCCCCGGTGATCTGCGACATTGTGATCGATTGGATTATGAATAAGGTGGACGTTGCATCTTTTCTGGTTGACGAACAGCTGTCGGTCGATGACCTTCATTACGCTGATGATTAGTTATTTCGTGACTTATTTCTATTGTGCTTGTATCTTCACTAATGCCGTGCTATTAGTTTTCTTGTACATCTCGCCACTTCTACTTCTGCAACATTTTATGTTTCCTTGGAAGGATAAGGTCACAATGAATGTACAATCAAGCCTGTTTTAGCGGCCACCTCTGTAGAGCAGCCACCTGTGTATAAAGGCCACTCTTCATAACCCTAAAGTTACACTTTCTATAGAAATCAACCTGGACAGAAAGGCCACCAGTCTATAAATGTCATTTTCTCCAGGTCCCAGAGGTGGCCGTTATAGACAGGTTCACTGTATTCAATTATATTTTGTTTTGATTTTCTGACAGAAAACATCTACATTCTGGAGGATTATACGCCAAATGGCAATCTCTTACATATGCTACGATCATATCGCCGATTGTTGAAATTTGGCAATGACTTGGACAATGAGTATGGCACATTGGATCAGAGTGATCTGCTATCGTTCGCATGGCAAATTGCTAACGGCATGAAACACTTGGCATCGATGAAGGTGCAGTCTCACAATACTATTACGTACCTGCAATCAATGGTAGATTAACAATTTCTGAATTTGGAGCTTGACTAATTTTTATGATATTACTGCTTCGGCAGTATAATGTAGTAATGTTGTTCACAGTGTAGTCCTGACCCCTGATTGTGATTTTGTACGACTGTATGGCATGTTAAATATGTAATCAGATTTATATTGCTGTAGATGCAAAAATCTTTCTTCTCATATGAGGATGGTCTCAAAGTGACTCACTCAGGCTTTTGTTGCAACACTCCTTAATTCCCCAATATAATAATTTGTTATGATCATTTTGTGTGTAATTGAGTGGTTCAGTGCGAGGGAGACAGAAATGACAAAATCAGGTACAATCCCTATTCCATAGCTTACCATGTTTTAGTGCTCAGCTCAAGAGCAGCACAACAAGGATACTTTCAAATTTCAAAGTCACGTATACAATTTTCCATGGCAACATGTTATAAAACGAGGCTATAACGTCACATCACTGTGACAACGTAATGATATCACAGATTCACAAGCACAGTTTGAGCTGGATTTTGAGTCTCTTGAGCATGCGGAATTTTAGGTCATAGACTTCGGCGTATGCTACCCTCTATCTAACCCAGTTCTGCATAGAGCCCTCCGTTTTGAAGTGGGATGTGATGAATTGGATTTGTCCGTGTATGCTATTGAGCAATACTTACATTATTTTGTTCAACATCAGGTTGTCCACAAGAACCTTGCAGCACGCAATATTCTCATTGGCCATGAACGAGTGTGCAAGGTTGGCTACGTTGGCCTAGCAAAGACAATTGACAAGCATCATACGCATCAGAAAGTATCAACGGTGAGCACACGTGTGACCACTGATTGCATTTGTAGCTATGAACAATGCAGTATTTTCAATGGATTTATTATCATGCGAAGGCTAACAACGATCTGTGGCACTAGATTGTGTAGTAGATTTATTGGTTTAATTTTACTTTCCTTTGCTGCTTTTAACGGAACTCTTGCTTTATGTCATGGCTTCTTTATTATAAAGTGCAAGTCGCGAATGTGGAAAACGTTTTCACAAGCAAATTGTCAACTTATTAGCAGATCTTGCATCGACAACCCTATAATACGGAAACGTCTGTCGGTTTGTATGTTTGTTTGTTTGTTTGTCGGTACAAAACCGGGTACCTGCTACTCAGTTGCAAGTATGGGCGGCAAACGTCCCAGGAAAAGTATAAGCCTTGGTTGAGTACACTTTTCTAGACGCCCGTTGTTTAGCCAGCTCTGAAAGCAGGTCAAAGTTGAACAATGCAAAATGGCGCAGAACATAACGGAGCCGTTTTTTGCAAAGGTCGCCTTGAAGCTGAGATATATTTTCTTCAAGCTTGATGAAATTATCGCTGTGGAATGGGCACCTCGAAGTCGCTGTGCGTGCCGTGGCAAACTGTTGCGCTCGAATGGTTGGGATAGAATCAATTTCAGTCTCTTGCGAGTCGCCGTGCTCTGTTGAAGTGCAGTCTGAGCAAGGATGAATGCGAACGCTACTTGCCATGAAAGACAATTATTATGCAGAGGAACACTGTCCAACACGTTTTTTATAGACACCGGACTGATTTGGTTAGGTTCACAGGATATGGTAAAGGAAATTACTTGTGGAACAAGAGGTAACGAACACCCAATTGTACTTCCAAGTTACATTAATTTGACTCCATGATTTATTTTGAATTATTCATTACTGACACTACTTCAATTTCTAAGAGAAAAATTGGCATTAAAAGACCATGGACTTCTCAGTTGTTAATTATTGTCAATGGTGTTGCATTTCTTCGGAATTTCCTTGGCTGTTTAAGAATATTTTTAATTGAAATTGTACTTGACGGCATGAATTAACAATTTCAGTCGGTCCGGTGTTTTCCAATATAGTATCATTCATATTTACAGCTATCATATCAAATGCATGTACGGTTTTAATTTGAAGCTATAAGTTGTTGCACTTCAGTGTTGTTGACATGGTTTTTGCTAGCATTCGAAACTCACAGAATAAACAGCAAAATACTGTCTGTACGGGATGCTAAATTGCAATCTCATAACTTGCAGGGGGAGCATGTGTTATGTTCAACGTTTTTCTTATCAGTTTTTTAACGTAAAATACAAGGTTTCCAACTTGAAACTTTTACACTATCTCCCTTCTATGAGTTTGCCGTGGTTGTTTTGAGTTTATATGAATAATTTTGTTGACTGGATGTCATGAATTATATCT